>WBMY01005598.1:790397-810144 GCA_013397315.1 Donacobius atricapilla
GTCTGCAGTGTTGTTTCTCTCCCATATTGTCACTTCTGTTTTCTAGCTGCTGGTATTGCACGAGTTTTTTTACCCCCTTCTTAAATATGTTATCCTGAGGTGCTACTACTATCCCTGATGGGCTTGGCCTTGGCCAGTGGTGGGTCTGCCCTGGACCTGGCTGGCATTGGCTCTACCAGACATGGAGGGAACTTCTAGTAGCTGCTTACCTGGTATGAAGAAAGCACCCTTGTATCCTGCCTCCATTAGCTGTCCTGCCAGGTGAGTCTGTCCTTTAAGGCTATCGAGGCTCTGGCTGCCAGGGACAGCTGTGAGCTACAGAGCCAGGGTAGGGCTGGGATGGTCTGTGAATGGCTTTGGCCCTATGATATCCTAAGGGATGGGTCACAGTGGGGCTGGCCTTCAGGGCCTGGGCCGGAGGTAGGCACATGAGGGGAGGCTGGGCTGGGCAGGAGGGAAGTGTGGATTCTCACCCTGCATCAAGAACCCAGGCCCCTGCAGAAGCCTCACCCCTTCTCCTACCTGCTCCCAGCTCTGTGCAGCTCCCATACCTGCTTCTCGCTCCTTCTCAGACCCACTTGACCCTTTCTCTCCCTCCTCATCCAGGCCATGGCTGTGCGAGTGTTCCTTAGGGTGGTGCGAAACATCATCATCCAGTACCCGCAGATGGTCAATAGGGAGCTGGATAAGGCCACACGTGAGTGTATGTGGCAGCATGAGCAAATGCTGAGACAGGAGATGACTCGCCTGCTGCAGGAACTGGAGCAGAATGACATGGCCCAGAGACGCCTGCTCTTCACTGCCATGCTGCAGTGGCAGAGCTGGGCTGTAGCCCTTGTTGTGCTCTAGGGGCTGTGGTGGTGGCTCCGATATTTGAGAAATCATCATAGAATTGTAGAATCCTAGAATGGTTTGGTTGAAGGGACCTTAGAGATCCATTTAACAATCATCTCATTCCAACTCCCCTTCCATGGATATCCCTGCCAGGTTAATGCCCCATCCAATCTGACCTTGAACACTTCGAGAGATGAGGCATCCGTAACTTCTCTGGGCAACCATTAACCATTATTCCAGTGCGTCACCACCGTCACAAAGGAGAATTTCTTTCTAATGGCTAATCCAAATCTACCCTCCTTCAGCTTAAAGCCATTCCCCCTTGTCCTGTCACAGCATGCCCTTGTAAACCGTCCATCTCTGTTCTTCTTGTAGGCCTGTTTGGGTAGTGGGAGGGTGTTGTGAGGTCTCCCTGGAGCCTCTCGAGGTTGAACAACCCCAGTTCTCTCAGTCTGACTTCATAGGAGAGATGCTCCAGCCCTGTAAAGTTTAGTGGCCCTCCTCTGGACTCTTTCCAACAGGTCCATGCCTTCTTTGTGTTAGGGCCCCAGACCTGGACATAAGTACTCCAGGTAGGGGTCTCACAGGAGTGGAGTAAAAGGGAAGAATGACCTCCCTCGACCTGCTCGCCACACTTATTTTGATAGAGTCCAAGACACAGTTGGGCTTTCTGGGCTGTGAGTGCACACTGCTGAGACATGTCAGGCTTCTTGTCCTTTCTCAGCCCAGCCCATAATTACGCTTGGGATTGCTCTTATCTGGGTGCAGGACCTTGCACTTGGTCTTGTTGAACTTCAGGAAGTTTGCATCGGCCTACCTTTCAAGCCTATCAAGGTCTCTCTGGGTGGTATCCCTCCCGTCCAGCGTGTTACCACCCCACACAGCTTGGTGTTGTCAGTAAAATTCCTGAGGGTACACTCAATCCTACTATCCATTTCACCAACAAAGATGTTAAACTGACTGGTCCCAATACTGATATCCATGCCTATGTAAAGCCCATTCAGCCCTAACACTAATAAATGGAATAAAGTCATGAATGTTTCATGAATGTTTGGCTGCTGCATATTCTATTCCTTAGCTAGCACACTATTTTTAGACAAAAAAGTCCACCATAAAACAAGAAGTTTAATATTGATCAAGACTTTGGCTTCTAAATTTGTGCTGAGTACAAATTCATTTTGGATCAAGAGATGTTAGGAATTATCTTATTCAGACCTCTAAGTGACAAAATGATATAAATATCTATAAAAATGGAGAATTAGCAGTGTTAACATCCTCCTAGGGAGACTTCATGTGTTTGAACACTATTGTCTGCAGACCTGAAGCCACCATCTCAAACTCCCATCTCATATCAACAAGAACACAAAGCATTTTGTTCCCACATCCTAAGAAAGGTGAAGAGGAAAGAATGGGATTTTTTACTCTTTTGGGTTGAAATTATTTAAGTTTCATTACAGAGGATAGGCTACTTTCTTGTTTTACTTACATGCAAGATATCATTGACCACAATATCTTTTTCCTAAAGCGAAGAACACTTACACATTGCCCTGCTTTCCCTATTTCCTATGCACTGTGCCGGGTTCTACATTTATTTAGCAACAACACTAAGCTCTCTGCAAAGGTTTGTTTTAAGTTCAGAACAGGACAAGAGTCTACATTGCATGTTGACTTCCTTTTGCAAGATTAATTCACATCCTTAGACCTCCTTTTGGAAAGCTAACAAACCATGTTAGAAGAAAAAAGTCTTTAATGGAGAAGCATTGCATTCAAAAGAACATACAATGTTGACAGAGGCCACAGTTCAATTCTTTGGCTCATTTTCTGTAGCAGCACAGACAAGAGATCTACACATCTTTTTTTCCTGTTAGAAGCAAAACCTGGTGCTCTACACCACAGCTCTACAGTCAGACGGCTTTGTCAAAGGATTTCAGAGATAAATAAAAGGCTTTAATGTTTATGAGGAGTAAACAAATTCCTTGAAATTATTATAATTAAAAAAACCCAAAACACAACAACCAAACATAAGAAAGTTCAACTACCTTTGAAGGAACTGCCTTTCAATACAGAAAGTTCAGTCTAAAGTTAAGATCTTTATTTGTATCATTTGATCCTTCTAGGACTTCAAATAAAATTAAGGTTTTTGTCCTATTAAACCATGTCTGCCTGGTTACACTACTATGACCTCACAAATTGTTACGTTTCTCAAGTCTGTTTTCTGCAGCCCAACCAGTATGCAGGCTGGGGCAAGCAAAACTCTTAACTTAAAACAAGTAAGTTGAAGCTTTAGAGAACTGCTTCTATTTATGCAATGTACTACAACAGTTAATTTCACAGTGAGATCAACGGGTCTCTTCAAATCATCTGCACTAAATACTTGCATGATCAGAACAATTATGCAACCGGGATTGGAGCACCTCAGTCAACAAAGACAATGAAGTGGCATCTCAGATCTGGAGCATTAAAATCTGTTGGAGGCTGGAAACAAAGGTGAAGTAATTGGAAAACTATTTTTTGTTAGCACAAACATTTTATCTTTGTAGTGTGTTTTTTTTTTTTTAATGAACATTGTATCTTACCTCCAACAGAGATGACAAAGTAGATTTGGGAAATGCAAAATCCTGTCTCCAAAGATGAGTGATAGGAAATAATTCAAAACACCAAATTTTCACCATAGAGGAAAAATAGCTTGGCAAATATGGTAATGAAGTTTGACAGATGAATCAAGTATAGAAAGGAAAAAAATTTATATGCTGCTATGATTCAGAAACAGTCCAAAGATGTCCTGGTATCTCAGAATTATTTTGTCAAGCATTGTATAGATATCTGAGTACTCACACAGTCATTCTTTTTTCTTAAATATGTGCAAAATGTTATTTATGTGGGTTTTGTCCCCAGCTGATGATTTACATAAATATTTGTGTTAAACCATTTTTGCTACTCTGAGAGTTTTACCTAGATGTCCTAAGAAAAATTTTTAAAGAGGAAAAGGAAGAACTTCCACACAAACTTGGAATAATGAGGAGCTAATTTGGTGCTTGTATCACCATATAAAATACATACATCTTGTTGAAGCTGAAAAACTATCTGCCATTTTCTCTAGTTAGATCTCCAGCTTTGTAGAACTCAGACTGAAAATGACTCCCTTAGAAACAGATTTCAAATATAAGAATTAATATAATTAATTCTAATCTCAAGCGATGTGAATTCAACTTGTCTTCAGCTGGAGAAGAAAGTTCAGATGGTTGTAATTACTAAAGATTGCATGCCATTAGATGCAAGCACATAAATTAATTTCCTTTTATAATAAAGTAATGCCACTGCAGTTGCACAAAAGCCCTAAGGTAATCTGGGCTAGAGCAAACAGAAATTCACACAGGAAATGATGGACAAATTTACACAGGACTTGGATACATGTTTCAGTTGAAAATGAAGCGGTTTGAAAACAATACATTTATAATCCCCTTAAAGGGCTTAGCCATTTCCTATCTGTGATGATCTAAAAACTATGCAAAACAGAGTAATCATTCTTTGCGAACAGCATTATTACAAATTGTTATTAAAGGTGGTAACGTCTGACAAACTAGAGATGTATGACCTTTAGTGCATAAACCCAGTAATACTTACGTATGCTTTATCATCTGTATTTTTAAAAGGCTAATGATCAATCTTCTTATTTCATAGAGGGAAACAGACACTAGCTCTGGCAAAAATGCCTTGCTAAAGTTTATGCACTCCTGGTTTTTGAAAAGCCAGGAAGAAAACCCCATTCTCCTGAGATGCAGTCCTGTGACCTATCCACTGGACCATGCTACTTCCCAGAATACTGTAGTTTTCAGAAAGTCCTGTATGAAGCAATTTTTTCATAATTAAAAACAAACCAAACGTCACAGCAAATATTTCGTATGTTAGAGGTTTCATCTGAGGGTCAAAACTAACTTTCCTAAATTACATATTTCCTTGTGGATATTATTCTGAGGCTCTGAAAAGTAAAACTACAGCTCATAAAAATACACCCTGAGGAACAAGATACTTCATTAATTCCTTAAAGGTTTAGCATAATTATTTTTAACTCAAGAAAAATCTTTCAACGAACTGGATACTCTCTGATGTCAGTTTTTCAAGACTTGACACATGAAAAAAGTTCTATGTGCATGCAATTAATCTTGTATTTTTTCACCCCACATTTTAGTAATTTTCAGCTCCTAGGGGCTTGCACCCTAAAATGATGCTATCTCAGCTGTGGAGTATTTACGTTTTTTCTGGCTTTTTACTTTTTAATGTATTTGCTTTTATCATTTTATCTTAGCCTAGTTTACAGTATGATATACAAAATACTTTATATTGGGATTTCAATAAATACTTTAAATATAATAGTATCATTAAGGCTGGAAAGATCATTGCCCTAGCAATGCTAACTGCCACACATACTTGTCTTTTAAATACCTCCAGTGATGGTGGCTCAACCACTTCCCTGGGAAGCCTGTTCCAGTTCCACCCCTCTCAGTGAGAATGTTTTGTATCACTATAATGACAATAATAATAATTATAATTATAATGATGATGATGATGATAATAATGAGTCCACTTCTGATTTGGAATTTTTGAGGCACAGACATAAAAATAGATGAAATAAACAGCATATTTATCAAAGACAAAGTAACATACCAAGCTTATTTTAAAACACTGACATAAAATTCCAAATTTAGCAAAAGGGAGAAAATAAGATGATTAATGTTTAATTATATTTGCTAGATTTTTAACCTCATAAACAAAATGGTAACTTGTCAGCAATTAGCTTTACAGCTTGTATTCTTCAATTTTTCATAATCAACATTAAATATTCAACTGGCATTGCAGTTCATAAAAAATGAAGGACTACTGTGGAAACATGCCATGTCTTGGGGCAATGTACTGTGCTGTGAAGAGCGATCCTGTACCCTGGTTCATGGCAACCTTATTCTTTCTAAAGCAAATATATCTGTCACACTGAAGTTTCATGAAACACTGGACAAGTTAAGGTAAAATCAAAATATCCAAAACCAGCTGCAGTGAAAACTTTATAAAGGCAGAAGTGATAGAAATGCAAGAACATTATGCTTCATTTACTAATATCAAGTTTAAGAGAACTCATTCTATTTAATCTGAGCACATGTGCACACACTGCCACCAAAGGCAAGGAAAACAAGAGAGTCTCTTGTCAAATAGGGGCTGAACAGGGGTAAGGCAAGTTTTTCAAGGAATACCAAAGATAGATTGTGAACAGAGCTCTTGTAACCAGGTCACAGTTGCCTGTTATTCCAGTACTAGAATCAAAGATAATTTATGAAAAGCTCAAGGAATATTTCTTCTGACCTGGCATGAATGTGAGGTAAAGAACAACTGAAGAACTTGTGACGCTGCTCAAAAGCAAAAGCTTAAGGTCAGCCTTTTCATTAGCTTTTTCTGAAGCAAAAACATTTCTTGACTTCAGTTAGGCTGCTTGTAAGAGTAAAGATTACAGATTTTGTGACAAAACCCAGATACCTGTGGCTGATGGTGCCAGAAAGCTTTTGGGACTGACACACATATTCTAAAATTCATCTTTCTTCAGTGTACTGAACTTATTATTAAAAATCCCTGTTTAGCATAAGCCTTCAGAAAGGCTTAGTCTCCGGTAGATATCTAATCTAAGAGATCTAGGCCAACACTTAAAATTTACTAACTCCTATTTTCCATCAGAGCAACGACTGAGGTTTTGAAAATCTGTGTGCTTTGGGGTACAAATGGAGCTGCTGGATGCAGACATATTTTGAAAAAAATTGACCCTAATAAATAGCCTGGTCACCTAATTAGCTTTTTACAAGGGAGACAAGGGAGAACTATTTTGCCTCTAAAACTTTGGTGCACTCAAATCTTGAGTACAGTGCAAGTTTGGGCTCTGTGTCAAGGTCAAAGTAGGATGTGGCATGTATGGAGGGAAAATAAAATTATCAAGTAGGTGAAGTGGGAGCTTTGTGAGAGCAATATAAAAAAGCAGAAACTTCTCAATTTAGAGAGAAGGCTGAGATGATGATATGATGAAAGCTAATAAACATAAAGGTGGAGGGTAAAGCAAACAAAATTGTTAATCACCCCATGCCATACTATTAGGACTAGAAGTACTCTAGAAAGCTGCTAGATCCATTCAAAACAAGTAAAAATGTGGCCAGGTTCAGGTGCTCTCCCTTAGCAGCACTCCTACAGCTGCCTTTGGGGATGGCCCATCAGCAGGGCGCTCCCCATACCCCCTCACTTTCTCTTGCTACTTTCATTTTAGGTAGGCTGGAGGACAGGACAACAGGGAAACAGAAGCCAGTCTCTCACAGCTGCATTACTCCATGCAGTAAATTTAAAAATGAAAAAGGCAAGAAAAAACCATTATATCTTTTTTTCTCATTCAGGTTGCAATAGAAGCCAAGCCATTCCATTCAGGCAATAAAATTAATATATTGGAGCTGTCATTTCATTCCTTACCAAACATCTGAAGGGAACTTCAAAGGAGAAGCAGATCTGAAAGGATAATGAAGCATCTTTGTCCCAGTAATCACACAATAAACCTGAGTGGCTCTTCTTCTAGCCCACTCACAATAAGGCAAACCAGTATTCTATCCAGAATTACAGCTTAGTCCTTTGTCTTTGATTGTCACAAATAGGCACGTATTTCTTTGGATTTTGGTGGTATTAGTATGTATAAATTATTAAAAATGTAATTTGCATACATGAGGAAGGTAAGCATGCAGGTACGCTTCAAAAAATAAAAACAACAGGATAGGGAAGAAGTCCAAACACAATTCAGCATTTTCAGCATTCTGTAATTTTAATATGTTGACAAATACTGTTAGATGAAGAAATTACTTGTGTTCATTAAGATTTTTATTTATTGAAATGTAAAAAGCACTCAGTATTTTGGAATGCAAGCCTGTCTCAAAAGATCGTACCAAAGAGAACCCATTTGTATGTGCTTTAGTACTTACTGCATTATTTCAGCTTTCAGCTACCTGTTATGTGGCACTCATTTGCATAAAGTAATTTCTACCTAAAAAGTGGGTGCAAATGGGGAAGAATAAATGTATTGTTCTCAAGAAAACCTTTATTACTAATATTTTTGATGTCTCACAAGTGCTTGGTAGAATTAAGGCATCTATCCATTAATGATTCTCCGTTGTTCAGGAGACACCTGTCTGTGAGTGTAGATGGGGATGCCTCCTTTGTGGTAATGATCTTCAATGCATAGAATTCTGATCTCAGAATTTGGAATAATGCTAGCATTAAAAACGGCTGTTCAAAGACAAAGATCCTGTTATTGTAGTTCCTGAGCATTGCAGAAAGGATCCTATGCAGGAAACAGGTACAGCCCCACTACATGTATAATTCTAAACTGAGTTCTAACACCATATGCTCAGCAAGTAGTAAGACATGTAACTCAATGGACAACATGAGCATTTAAATAGCAGCATTCAAATTGCTATAGTTTATAAAACAACTTGGTATTTTAAATTAAGCCATCTGTGACTAAAAACATTGTGTGTGATCCTACATGCAAAAAAATTCAGCTCACTGCTAACACAAGTTTAAATACAGTCACAGACTAATATGAGATGAAACTATTATTTTATATTTTAGCTACATAACAAGATGTGCAAAACTTTTAGATCATATTGTGCAAAGAGAATTCTACAAAGTAGCAACAATGATACCTATTAGGAAATATATCTCACATAAGCAGGGTCCTTCTTTGCGTGAACATGTATTGACTGGGACAATGGCTGTGTGCTCAATTTAAATACTCAAAGATCTGTGGAAGAAAATTAAATAAGAAAAGTTACTGGCCAGGTACACTTGCCGTATCTTCCCTGAACTTAAAAGGAACTGCTGTGTACTTACATACTGTGCTTGTTTATACAGAAGTTTACTGGTGCAAGTTTCCAAGAAAACAAATACCTTAAACTATTAAAATACCACAGCTTTCTTCTCCTGACTCCCTACCACCACTATCACGCTGAAAGAAGAATGAAACTGTTCTCCTACCAAACTGCATATCTGATAATTATCTCAAATTTACTAGCTACAATTAAACATATTTTTCCTGTACAGTTGTATGCTGCTGCATTAAAACTCTTGATGAACTTCTGCTTCAGGATATCTGTATTTCCCTGCCGAATTACAGATTTTCATTGTATAACTTGTACCTTAACTTCAAATGCACTGGAATCTATTTGGATGAAAAGGCCTAAATGAGTAATAGCTATTAAAATTTTCAGACCAAAACAAAAACAAAACCCACATCAAGGCAGAGCTACGGCTGAAAAGGAGAATCAATTACTTAAGGTATAAAGCATAATGGCATATTGTATAAAGCATAAATTATCCCAAAAGTAAACATTCCAAAACCCCCAGGAAACTCAGGATTAAAGATGAAAACTTAAAAGGAATCCAAACATCTCATATTATTGAAATGCAGTATGAAAGCCTCCAAAACAAACTTAGATCAGCCCTGCAGCAGCACCACATTGTAAGCCAGCAATTATGATTAATGCATTTAGTATCTGTGGCCCGAAATTAGCCTCATGCATATTTCAAAGGTAATTTTTCATTTTGTTCCTTTGTATGCAACTAGTGACTATGACAAGCAATAGAAGGTGAGCAGGAGAAAAATAATGGTATATAACCATGTTTTGAGTTCCACTGCAGAGCTGGTAAATAGTTGACTATTTAGAAATATAAAATGTCCATCATGAGTGTGAAGCTATAAGCAAAATACCATGCATAAAATATTTCATGACTGTGAAAGAAACCATTTCTGGCTGGACCAGTAAACCTCAATCAGGAAAGGCTCCATTAAATTTAATAACTTGATAAAAGATAAACAAGTGGGATTTCAATTTTTAAAATTAAGCACAGATATTAAAATCTGAGAAACAAACTTCTTACACTAAATAGGTTACCTGTCTAATCTGAGTAGACAGAACTTTTCTACAGAGCAGTAAGAAAAAGAATAAGAGAAGATAAACATTTGCCAAAAATACCAAGGCCCAAAACGCACATTTAGTTTCAAAATTCTTTTATTGCAGTTGGATAATAGCGATAAATATCTAAGAGCAAAATCCAGTAAGTCACATTTATTTTCCTTTGGAACAATTCTGCAAACTGGTTTTATGATAAAGAACAAAAAGTTGCACTACATTTTGGAACATTTTGTTCTTTAAAACTGGTCAGACAGGTGGGAAATATTAAAGTACTATAAATTTAAATGTTAATTTTCCACTTCAGCTTCATTTCCCAAACTGAACAAGTCCAAGCAAAAGAAACGATGATATTTTCTGCTTTGGAGATACATATCAACTAGTAATGCACTTCAAGCTATATTAATTTGATTAAAAAGTTTATCCTTAATAACTTGAGACATCAATCCATGTATAGCTTCTATGGTGGTCTTGCAGCTGAAAAACAAGCATAAATTCAATGTTGGACAAAAACTGAACTGAACTGTCATTTTCCTTGAAGATATCCAGCTGTTTTAGAAGTTCAGGGTGCCCATAACCCCATGAATCTTAAAAACTGTCCAGAAAGGAACAGTCACACACAGCAATTTAGCCATTGTTGCCAATACCTTTTTGTTACTTAAAAAGCAAACTGACTGTGCACACAAAGACCAATTCCCGCAAACTTTGTCTTGCAATTTAGGACATCTTAATTAACAATAGCCAGTTGTCATCTGAAGCAAAAAAAAAAAAAAAAAAAATCCTTAGGGGAATGGAGCTATCAGCTGGTATTATCAATATCTGCAGGCTCTCACTGCTCTCTACCTTATCTACTTTGCCCAAGCCCAGAACAGTAGGGTACAGTAACCGTGGTCCCTCCGAGAAACTTTACAGCGAACATTAAAGAAAAGTTTGTAGAACAAATCCAGTCATTGGTCAAAATGTGTAATGTGCAAAACCCCCAACGAGATGAGAGAATTCCTACGGATCCAAGTTTTCCCCAATGTCTGCCATAGGGCAATGTAGTGTCAAACCAACACATAAAACCAGACTGTACAAATGCAAAAGATTAATCAGGACTGAAGGCATGGAGAATAGGGACAAATTGCTATTAGACAGCTAAAGGAATCCTAGGGAAGGCAAGCTGACTTGGAGCACAATTTGGCTGATGCACATGTCCCCTTAGAAAATGGCTTAGAGATATGCATGGACAGTAACAGAAGTTATCACACAGCCCAGTGTAAGCTCTTTTATGCTAATGCTTTACAGCACTGTTTTGCCAAAACAGGTATGTCTAACAATCCTTTAGTGATCTTTGCAGCCTTATTTTTTCAGAGTAATTTAGGTGACAATTGATTGTCCTGTGTCTGCACAGGTCTTCTACTGTCTTTTCTCTTATGAAAGATCCCTAATTGAAGAAAAACATGCATCTGCAGAAGTGTTACACTCCATTTTGGGAACTATGGTAGCTTTGGTTGCACAGGAAAGCAGAATTTATAACAGAAACAATTCCTTCCAATCCTTACAATTTCTAAACTAATTACTGATGAAAGCTAAATAAAAACAGTAAAGAAAAATACCCCAGAACTGCTTCAACAAATAATATATTAGCATAATCAGAGAAGGAGCTATTTCTTAAAATAACTGTAAGCGTGTGAGAGTAAGGGGAAAATAAAATGCAGTCAGTATTACTTCAAACAGCAATGCAAACTTATCAGCAACTCCATCCTCCTCACATCTTTAAAGCATTGCTCTTCTGTTTCCCTACAGGAACTGGATGTATCACTTAACCTGGCTGCTATGTGCTAGCAACAGCATTAGCTCCACTGCAAATGTAATCTGCAATTGAAATAGGCTAAATGAGTATTATTTTTTAAAAGTCAAGCCCTCTCCAACTTGATTATGTTTGTTAGAAAACTTGTAAGAGCTGTTAACTTTCCAGAAAAGGGAAACAAAGGTGTGTCAGGGGGAGAGAATACCAGGAAACTGTTCCATTATCAACAAAAAGTGATGGGGAAGAGAGGCAGAAAACCTCAGAATCTGAAAACACGCAAATGCAAACATCCCAGATCTTGTTCAATTTTTGCACTCTGTTCCAAGGGATTCTACAGAATTTTCTCCTTATTAAATGGAATTACTACACTCACTCAGAATACTCCTAAGGTGTGTGCAGGTGAGTCCTGCCTTCTCCACGGATGGACGTGAGTTTGTAACACCATATACAGAGCAGTATTTCCTGGTTTTCAAAGTCTGAAATTTGCCAAATATGATGTTTTTGAACTTGCCAGCCGTATGAGCTGTTGGATACTATTAACCTCTGTTAAAAGATTTTACTTGGAAAAACAGGGACTCTAACATGATATAGTCTAAACACAGATGTATTTCTTAAGACTATTGGGAAAGAGATGTGAGTATTACTGAGAAGAAGCTCGTGCACTTCAAAGCTCAAAACAAACAGAGCTGATCACCAATAAACAAAAGGAAAACTGAGGGAAAATATTACAACTTCTTTGAAATAATGTTGTACACCTAGTGATAAGAAGTTTATTAACTTACAATAGCAAGTATTTGCTGTCAGGCAGGGTAGCTAAATATAAAGGCCAGAATATCTATAAGCTAGTTCTTAAAAACAAAAAATAAAAACAAAACCCAACCTTCTCTTATTTCTACAAAAAAAGATTCATTAATTAAGAAATATGAAAAAAAGGAGTTCATAATTTTTACATTAGTAAAAGTATAAGACAAGTGTAAATTAAGCTTATTGGACTGTTTATACTACTTCTTAAAATCATGTTCTATACCATAATTTTACTTACTGTTAGTTTTAACCTAATTAACCATAAAAATGTGTCAATTTCTAGCAAAGTTACAATTTTGCATTAGAAAACATTTTTTTTTGTTTGCCAGATACTGATGGAATTTTACAGCAATTTTTTGTTTATTAAACTTGAGTTAAATTTATTCCAAACCCCCGAAAATTAAAAATTCATTGTAGGTTTAATAGAGGGAAGATTTTCTTTAACTTTCAAAAACAACTAGTGACTTCTGGAGTCTCTCATTCCTAGCTATAATCTAATTCTTTATCTCTAATCTTCTCAGGTTACAATTACAGGCAGGATAAAAGTTTAAAACCGAGTAATACTTTTCAAATGAAGAACACATGGATGTGTTATCTTACCTGTCTCTTGTTGCTTTTGCAAGTTTGTCTTCTGACTTCTTGTCATGGGTCTCTAAACCCAGCATGAAACTGCCCCTTCCAAGCTGAGCTTCTGACTGTTCTAATTTTTCAGACAAATCAAAGACTTGGCCAGTGGTGTAGTCAGCATTCTTAGGAGAAAGAAAGTAATAAATATTTGGAATTTAAGCTCTAAATTCAAGCATTTATACACAAAATAAACCAAATCTGAGAAAAGTTTTTAAAAGTGTAGTGCTGCATATTTTAATCTATATCTGCAATTGAAGTAATATAGAACATGAGTGGTGGTTAAGAGAACAGAAGCTGAACATCTGACAAATGCTCAATCCCTAAAGCCTGAATTGGGTTCTTTTTATTATTTTTAACTCATGCCCTAAGTTATGCAGGAGTAAGTAAAACTCAGTTGGTTTTGACCAAGAGACAAAGAAAATTGGCTTTTGCAGAGGGAAGGTTTTGATGCTCAGCTGTTACACTGAAGGTCTACCTGCAGTACTTCTGTTGTAACCTAGTTTTCACAGTTCCGTTGTTTATTTTTCTTAAGTGATTACATATTAAACACCATTATTCATTGCAGTGAGCTATAGAGATACAAGGTTAAAAAGTATTTGAGACAAAATCTAAGCGTATAGAGAGAACTCAGTAAAATTAAGTGTGTTATTCCCACCTTCTCCTTCTACAGAGCAGATATGAGGAACATTTCAGTGTTTACCAGTAGGAAAACCTTCTTGTTTTATCTGACATTCTTAATGTGGGGTCTGTATCAATCAGTGTTCTATTAAGCATTTAACAGCAGAGGGCCTGGCTTTCAGACTCATGAATGAATCAATGCACACAACTGTGGTACTTACAGTAAGCAAACTAGAAGAGCTGAGAGTGTTCACCCAATATTTGTTCCACAACAGCTCAAGCAATTTACGATCCAAAGATGATTTAAAGTAGGATACTTCTAAAGCATAGTACCTTTAAAAACAAACATGCAAACAAAGCAAGTGTCCACCTAAATATGTCTTGCTTGACTGTCTGATCCAAAGTACATGCAACTCAAAAAACCCTTATCAATGGCAAATATCTTCAAAAATTCAAAGCACTTAAGGTTACTCCCAGTTCCGATTCTCTGTACGATCTTCTGTAAGTAATTCATATATAGATTTAATACATAATCCCCACACATACTGCTGTGTTCTGTTAAATGAGATTGCAAGAGTTTTTTAATTATTCATGTAACAACCCATTCCATACTTGGGTTCTTCAGCAGTAACTTACAGATGATTGTTGTTTTGTATGTATCACTTCTAATTTCTTGCGGTAGCAGCAAATGTTACAAACAGGCAAACAATCTTACATTCTACCACACCCGATTTGAAAGGCAGGCTTTACTGGTGTTACAAATTAACACTCCCAGTAATGCAAGAAAAGGAGCTGCACAGCCCTTGCCACTACTCAGAAGAGCGGTGGGATCACAGCCTCCCCAGTCCTGCTGATCAATCCACATCTGACCCTTTCCTCTCTGCCCCAACAAGGCATCACTACTTACAAGTGTTTAGAAATCAACTGCTAAAGCTTTTAACCAGGCTTATCTTTATCTATGCAGAGTTCTCCCTTAAAACATCCCCTGATGAATTCCAGTAACATTTTTTTTACAAAAACAAGAGTGCTAAAGCAACAATGAACTTCAAGATTTGAAACACTACAAGAAATTTACTCTTCCATACTGAAACACTAACCTAAACACACAAAAAATTAATAAAGTTGGGTTTTTTTTTGTTACTTACTGTTTACAATGTACACCGAAGTCTTCTATTTTATTGAGTGGAATAGTCTGGTATTCAGAAGGACCTTCATCAGGAGGTTTATAGCCCTAAAAATTTAACAAATGGCAAAGATGACACAGTAATTCTGAGGCTTTTCACAATTCCTAAACTTTACAAAAAAAATTCTAGTTTATGCAATTCTAGTTTATTTTTGCCTAGAGAAAATGATATTTCCCCTGGTAGGCTAAAATTCAGAATTTTCTTGGATCTCAGGTTTACATTTGGCTTTACTAGCTGTACTAGTCATTACATTTGCAGGTTTATCAAAAGCAAACTAGTGGTGATAGTTGAGTTTTTTCATATGAGTAACATGGCAAGCTATGTTTAGATCCTTTCTTAGATCAAAGAGAGGGCAAGCTTCTTCTTTGACAGTATTTCTCTACCTGTTCTTGGAAATTTTCAGGGAAGATTTGAGAAGAGGGAAGAAACATCCACGGATGTGCCTTAGAGAGACCTAAAACTTTCAGTTACTTGTTTAGCCAAGATGGTGCCATTCACAGCTACTGACAAAGCAAGAACTGCCTATGAGAACTCCCTAAAGATATGCTTCTCATGTGCATTTTCCAGATGTCATTTGATTTTCAGGTATAGGATTCTTCTCCCTGTTCAAAATTCTTGAAGTATTTATGAAGTGGTTTCAGATATATCTGAACTTTATTGGATTGAAATTAAATAGCACAGCCAGAAGTATACATGAGAGAATGCATTTGGAGACCCAGATCACCAACACAGATGTGATTTTTTAGCTTTGAGCCTAATCCATATTGTTTAATTCACCTTTTTGTACATTAGTTTATCAAGATTCATAATACTCATTTGAAAAAGTAGATAGTTTTAAATCTTCCTGTTCTAAAATCAAAAGCAAATTACAACATCTTACACATGCTATTAACATTTGGTTTTAGGTCTGAAAAATAAACAGAGAAGAACTAACATAAAACAGTTTTGATGAATACTACCTACAACTATGTCTATTAAAAACCAGCTATATGGAGCTACATAATTTTGGGACAGCTCCACAATCTGGACAGTGTAAGTGATTTAACACTGCCAAAACTCTATGAAAACCAAGCTAGAAGTCAACCTTTCTAAACGTAATCAATATCCAAAGGCGTGCACTAACCAGTGTACAGGCGCATCTTCCTTTGAATGAACATTCAGTACAGCACAGCAGACCAAACTCAGACAATCATTTAAGGACAGTTCAGTGTTCACACACTAGATAATTTTAGATAATTTTAACTATTTACCTTAGGATATGTCCTAAAAGCTCCAAGATTTACTTTTCCTGCAGATATTGTTCTTGTTGGATCAATCTGTAGAAATACAGGTAATACTCATTATATATATTTTATTATTTATTACCGGCTTAAATTAAGTTTACAGTAATTTTATTTCAGAAATGTAATTCATGCAAATTGTATTAGCTCTGTCATAAACAGTACTTTTTCTGTTGGTATGAGAATCTCTAAAAAGATGGGAGTATCAATAGCCTTCAGTGGATTATTTTCCAACCTGATTTTCCTTTTTTCCTAATTACTTGAAAAAACCCCTTGTGCTTAAGAACTATACCACAGCTGAAACAATGCAGTGAAAATGGTCTAGGCAAGCAACACTACTGGTTTGGCCAGTATGTGGCCAGCAAAGCAGAAGGAGGGGCACTAGTTTAATGTGTGGATCTAACACCTCCATCATACAAAGCACACACTACTAAAATGCTAACAGACAGAAATCCAAAAATTATTCCCCTCAACATGATTTGCTATGCAGGGTTATCACCCACCAGCCAGTACTTACAACCACTGCTACGAAGGGTTCCTGAAACTGCTGGTTGAGCATCTGGGTACTGACGTCGATCCCCGAGAGCCAGCAGCCGTAGCCGGGGTGACTGTGGTACCAGCCGATGGCATTTTCCAGGCGTCCCACCTAAGAGCCAGCAGGGAAGGGAAACAGCCCCAGCCTTCAGCTCCATTCCCGAAGCACCGGCTGCCCTCCAGCGGCACTTCCAGCACGCTGCAAGGCGCGGCAGGAGAAACAGGAGTTTCCTCCCGTGATAAAACATTCCCTAGAAACCGTACAATGAGCAGTACCGGCATTCTCTGCTGCCGCAGAACAATGGGCTTCAAGGAGCTTGGAGCTCCTTCTTCAGTGACAGCTGAAGTATGGAAGAGGCTCCACGCAGCTGGATGGTGAGCTGCGGCTCCTCAGCAGGGCTGAGAAATTTCTTAGGGATACAACACAAATATATCTAATCTCCTATAATGTAGGGGACATCAGTACAGAAGGAATTATTTAGTATGGTAACATATCTCACAGGCATATACTATTAGATTAGTGGTAGGTTTAAAAAATAACTTCAAAGGCATGCTTTCAAATGCCAGAAGTGACAGAAATTATTGCCTGGAGTTTAAGGGGCCCCTTTAAAAATTCAAAAGATGAAATTTTGACAACTTTTTATCAGATAAAACCTCAAAATAGGAGTTTCTAAATAATACACCTGGCTATCTCTAAAAATACTGGAAGAGAAAGGAGCAAAGCCAAAACCCCCAGGAGAATAGTCATCCACTGAGTTTAATTTTTGTAGTCCTCTCTTAAGAAATTGTTTATTGGCTGCTCCAGTAATGATGGGACAGAACACACAAACTGCCTACTTTATTTTTTAACCGGTGAAGAATATTTATATTTTCTTTACAACTCCCACAGAGAGACCAACAAAACACTAAAGAATTGGTGTTGTTTTTCAAAGCCAAATAATTCATTTGAGCTACGTTAAGACCAGATCCTGTCCATGGAGAATCAAGTAACTGGAATGGCAGCATCTATAATGCACTTACATAGCGCTTTATATAATTATAAAAAGATATATTAAGCAGAAACCTAATGATAAAAAGAGCTATTCCAGGAACAAGCGCTTGCCAAAATCAAATCAAACAGCCACCATGAAAACTCTGCCAGAGCACCAGGAAAGCCGAGTTATTTTATCTGCATACAAGTTCAGTTTCAAAATTGTGACATCAACTCCGGACAAAACTGAGCAACATAAACAGTGGGAAAAAACCCATTTCCTACCACGTAAGAATTCCTACAGAAACCTGGACTGTTTTAAACATAAGACAAGCTGTTTATAATTTTATGCTATATACTTATCATTTTGAAATTCAGTATTTCTACCTAAGAATGGAATGCTATGAATATATCTTTATTTAAAGATAGCAGGACTGTATCTTTAGGCAAAGACATCTCTTCAAGTTACCTAATTTTTGGAAGAAGAGTATTAGCATAACGACGTTGTCAGAGAAAACAAACTAGATTAAAGGAATTATTTCTACATTTTCTCACAGGGTTGAAAAAAAACCAGCCCCAGAACAAAATAATTTCTGCATTATATTTACTCTTTGCTGATGTTATGATTCAGCCTAATGCACATCCATTTCAGTATCTTCAACTCTATGTAAGGCTATGAACATAAGAACAACTTTCTGTTAAATCCACTTAGTATGTAAGGGGCTTTTAATTTTGGCTGGTTTAAAAATCAGTGGGTCAACTGGGTATCAAAACTGAGCATGGAGAGGTAAAGTTATTTCAACTCCTATTTCTAGCATAGAATTGTCCTGTATGGGAAGAAGCCCATCAGCAAGTGCTCTGATGTGCTGTGCTGGCTTCCACATCAGCCACAGAGCAGAGCTGTACTGCTGTTATTCTTCTGCACATGAGAACTTCACCGTAGATGAACTTCACTTCAGCTTTAATATGCTATGGATGTCTGGATAGAAAGTGACAAAGATGGGAAACAGACAAGCGAGTCTGTTCATCTAAATTTCCAAATGATAAATATGAATAATTAAGTTGCACTGAAACGTACTAATTCCTTCATTGGCATTTTCTTCACAAATACATCTTTTTTTAATGGAAAAGAGCGGCATACTATATAGTAAGATCTCAGAAGAAGGTAAGTGTCATAATTCTGATCTACAAATATTAAGTACATCCAATGCACACATATATTTAATTGGCGTGCTGTTTATAGAAAGAAGTATCAGTTACTTTAGAAACACATTCTCTCACACTGCCAGCAGCCTGAGCCATAAAACACTTTCACAGTAATAAAAATAATTTACAAAGGGAAGGAGAATCCACTACTTTTCATAGAATCACTAAGGTCGGAAAAGATCTCAAAGATCATCGCGTCCAACTTTTGATTACTGCAAGTCAGGGAAACATGTTTGTGAAAATATTTACCGGGCCCTGCGTTCCCTGCTGCTGACATAGTTCTTACTGTCATGTTTGAGGAGAGACAGGACAATCGGGCAAGCACTTCATGGCTGGGGGAGGCGGGGAAGCCCGCAACCCCCCAGGTATGTTCCTGCAGCTCACAAGACGCACGGGATCTCTCCTTACCTGCTTGGCGTTCTCGATGTAGGCAGCCATGTACTCGTAGGCGGCGGCCTGCGCGTTGACGCGGGTCTCGGTGCCCTCCACGGGAAGGGCGAAGCTGTCCATGATGATCATGGTCTCCCCATCCACCTTGCCCAGCATGAGCCCCATCACCTCCAAGTTGCCGCCGGACCTGGCGTGCATCACCATCTTCAGCAGCGCCAGCGCAGAGATCTTGCAGTACTTGAAGTAATGGTGGCTGCAACAACGCAGAGGCCGCGGACGGGAAGGCAGAGCCATCAGATCAGGCCGGTCCTCACCGCCCACCCTCCCGCCCGCCCGGCCGCTCCGCCGACCCGCTCCCACTCACTCCTTGGTCCAGGGCTTGGCCGCCAGGATCTCCTGCTGCTGCTTGCGGTCGTACTTGTAGATCTCGTCGATGCTCTGCGCCTCCTGCATGTTGTTCGCCAGCTCCCACGTCTTCTGCGCCATCCCGCTCCCGGAGGCGCCGCTGCCCGCCGCCGCCATCGCTC
>WBMY01005598.1:810310-827524 GCA_013397315.1 Donacobius atricapilla
GGGCGGCGCTGCGCCCCCAGCGGCCGCGCTCGGCTCTGCACGGCCCCGGGCCTGGCCTGCTCGCCCCGAGAAGCGGCGCCGCAGAAACCCGACCCCGGGCGGGCGGGCGGAGGCTTTTCTCAGCGTTTATCCATTTATTTATTTACTTATGCTTTTTAAATTACTGTGACCGGTTCGGGGCTACTCAGTACGAGAGAGACACGGAACTTCTGGAGCGGGTCCAGCGGAGGGCAACAAAGATGTTTAAGGGACGGGAGCATCTCTTTCATGAGGAAAGGCTGAGGGAGCTGGGCCTGTTCAGCCTCGAGAAAGAGACGGCTAAATTGGCGCCTTATTNGGAGCCCTGCCCGCTCCCCGCAGGGCCCCTGGCCCGGCTCTCCGCGCTCCTCCCCGCGGGCTGTCCGTCCTTCCCGGCCCTGCCGAGCCCCTCGGGGCCGCTCCCGGCCCGGCGGGGCTCGGCTCGGCGCGGCTCGGCCCGGCCGGTCCCGGCCCTCCGGTGGGGCCGCTTGTTGTGCGGCCGTTGCCTGACAACGGCGCCGCCATCCGGGAAGGGGCCGAGCCCCGAGTGCCGCATCCCCGCCCGCGGCTGCTCCCGGGGGGCCGGAGCCTCCGGCGGTGCCCCGGAGGTGCTGCCAAGGGGCGAAGGAGGGAGGCTGGGAGGCGGGCGCTGCAGGCCGGAGGAGAGGCGCTTCCCCGAGCTGTCGCTCTTGGAGAAATAAACCTGATCTCCTGGGTCTGAAAGTTTTTCGAAATTAGTGTCCTCTTGGATCAAATTACGTGCTCTGAAAAATAGATAAGCCCTGTAGTGGAGGGAGAGTAGCTCGCGAAACTTGTTGCTTGGTTATTTAGAGGATTGATTGCCTTCTCAGTTGCGAAAAAGTCGCCTTGCCTTAGTCAAGAGTTTATTCTTTGTGAACGGCCAGACCGTGGAATCTATGCCTTTTCAGCAATGAATTTGAAAGAAAAGTACAGGGAGCGCGTCTCTGGCAGCAGTAGCTTATTCTAAGTGCCTTTCACAAGGGTACAGAAACAGTCAGTACTAATTCCTTAGGAAGTTTGGGTTAAACTTTTAACAAGGGTTCTTAATGACACAATTAGTGGCCGTGTAACTTGTAAGTACAATTACTAAACGTGGCATATAGTTGCTCACTCAAAGCATTTCCCTCTTTGCCACCCGTGCTGCAGTTCACGTGGATGGGAATTGCTATTTTGCCAGTACTCCTGATGATATTTCAATATTATGCTGGCATAGAAGAGATGAAACCTTGCTTGCACGTGTTGATTTTAAATTTTGTGCGTTTTCCTGAACAATTAGGAGGGAAAGAATAAAATGGAATGCAGTAAACATGGCTTTAGGTGATAAAGTAGCTACACAATATGTAGGTAAATATAATACATACAATACATATGCACATAGATGTTTTGGATACCTTGAATAGAGAGACATGCATTATTAACTCTGGNCCTGGAGTTACTCGAGAACCGTCTGGATGCAATCCTGTGCCATGTGCTCTAGGGTGCCCGTACGTGAGCAGGGAGGTTGGCCCGGGCGGTCCTTTCCATCCTGCCCACTCCGGGACGCCGGGAAGCCCCTTTGTCTCCGCCCGGGAGGAGGCGGTGGCCGGGTCGCGCCGCCCTCCGGGGCAGCGGGGGGCGCTGCGCGGCGCCGCCCGCCGGNTCTGAAAAATAGATAAGCCCTGTAGTGGAGGGAGAGTAGCTCGCGAAACTTGTTGCTTGGTTATTTAGAGGATTGATTGCCTTCTCAGTTGCGAAAAAGTCGCCTTGCCTTAGTCAAGAGTTTATTCTTTGTGAACGGCCAGACCGTGGAATCTATGCCTTTTCAGCAATGAATTTGAAAGAAAAGTACAGGGAGCGCGTCTCTGGCAGCAGTAGCTTATTCTAAGTGCCTTTCACAAGGGTACAGAAACAGTCAGTACTAATTCCTTAGGAAGTTTGGGTTAAACTTTTAACAAGGGTTCTTAATGACACAATTAGTGGCCGTGTAACTTGTAAGTACAATTACTAAACGTGGCATATAGTTGCTCACTCAAAGCATTTCCCTCTTTGCCACCCGTGCTGCAGTTCACGTGGATGGGAATTGCTATTTTGCCAGTACTCCTGATGATATTTCAATATTATGCTGGCATAGAAGAGATGAAACCTTGCTTGCACGTGTTGATTTTAAATTTTGTGCGTTTTCCTGAACAATTAGGAGGGAAAGAATAAAATGGAATGCAGTAAACATGGCTTTAGGTGATAAAGTAGCTACACAATATGTAGGTAAATATAATACATACAATACATATGCACATAGATGTTTTGGATACCTTGAATAGAGAGACATGCATTATTAACTCTGTTTGGGCATAGATCCAATAAAAATCTCATGTTCAGACTTGACTTATTGAATATCTGTATGCTTTCTATTGCTTGGTATGTTTGCTTAAGTTGAAGTCTACCTAGGTGACTGTAATTACTCAGAGTTGCTTTTGTGAAACCTCTGAATAAGGAAAAGAGGCTCTGAAAATCTAAAGTCTTCTTGAAAGAAAAAATATGTAAAAATATTTTTATGGGACGTTTTCAAACAGTACTTGAATATATAGCAGCAGCACGTTCAATGGAATTTCACTTTGAATAATGCATTGTTTTGGGAATGCAGATTAGCCAAGATTTAAAGTTGTAAGAGCTAAAGAAAGGCTGATGGATATGTGCTATCAAACATTTTTTAGAAATACCATTTGCAAAATATTCTGTTATCCAAACAGCTAGAAAAATATGCCTACACCTCGTAATTTTGAGGGCGTATGAATAGATTTTTAAATGTTCACAGCGTATTCCGACTCTGCGCTCTGTGCATGCCCATGGAGCAATATCTCCCAGCTTGGCTTTGAATCTGCTGCTTTCACTAGTAATTGCAAGGATCTAGAAATGCACAGAAAGAATTCAGATGCATTGCTAAACTGAAAATAAATTATTTTGTTCTGAATTGAAGTGGTTTTATAGTGTCAGGCTGTGCCTCAGTGTGTTTGTGCAGCCGGGGGAAGGCAGTGTGAAGCTGACAGTTCCCTGTGAGTTCGGTGCTGTCGCCTCTGAGATCGTTCACTGCGCACCTGGGGGCTGTGGTAGCCCTCGTCTCAGAAATGTGTTCATTCTCTATTTTTTATTGTGATTAGTCATGATCTCTTCCCATGGTACAGTAGATGATAAAACTGATTAATATTCAGTAGGATATTGGCTTATGTGCTGGTATATTTTTGTAATTTAACAGTGCATGCGTCACATTGGACTTGTCACTCTTTTGCTTAGAATAACTAAGAAATTTTTCTTTTTTGGTGTAATATTTCCTTTTTGCTTATCTCATAAAGTTTGCACTCATGCATATTTTAAGAAAATCAACTCAAGTAGAAGGATGTTAAGACAGAAAATGTTTAGATATTTCTAAGAAGGATTTAGCTACTGTTCCAGGCAATTGTGCTGTATTAAAGGTGTGCTGGATCAACAGCGCTGTAGCATTAGTCAATTTAGTGTTCTCCAGGTTTCTTCACACTAGTTGAATTGCCTGTGTAGTTCAACAGTAACTGTTTTGTCTTTGGTTTTTAATTTATTATATTGCCCTTTTGAGCAATATGATAGGAATGCAGAATGCTGGAATATGCATTGTGCTCCTCATGACAGTTAAAAAATACAGTGGAGAGACTCCTTTCCTCATGCCAGCTCTCAGAATAAGTTTGGTACCATTCCCATGCAGTGATTTCGAAACAGTGCTAGAGTTTATAAACGATATTGTAAACAGAGGTAGGAAATACAGATGTTACAGTCAGTGAGCTTTTGGAAGGGCTTCTCATGGTGCCTCCTACATGTGGTAATTTTCCTCTTGATGACTGTGCAGCATGGGGTAGGTGATGAGACCAACTTCTAAATTCTTTAGCATGGCAAGTTGTTTTACCCTTTCAGAACAGTTTTTTCATTGTTGTTATGTAACCTAATAGGCTTAATAAAATTTACCATGCCTGGAAACTTATCCTCTTTCAGATTTCTTTTATCCTTCATCAGTGTGCAAAACTAATGAGATTAAAGATTTAGGACAAATCAGACGGGTATTTATTTTTGGCATTGATTGTCCTGTATTAGCACTAGGAAATGTGAATGGGTTGGCCTACTTCTGCCTCCTCTGTAACAATGTTATAATTTTATATTATGAATCAGAAAAGAGAAAAAGTTTACAGGATTACATTCTAAAGAATACATCAAGTAAATGTATTCTTTAAATTAAGTTAGCCTGCAAGTACTTCACTGTATCTTATAGCATTTGTGCATTTTTTATTTCAATTTTGGTTCTAGGGAGAATTTATTTCAGTCTCTCTGGACACATTACTTTTATGTTTACCTGTGTGCTACCTTATTATCTTTGAGGTGGTGGTTTGGGTTTTTTTGTTGCTGTTGTTTTTTAAGTTCTTCAGTACTCTTCCTCAATCTGTTTTCTAATATACCTTTATCACTTGCCTTTTGTTTTACTTCATACAATCTTATAAAGATACAGAATTAGCCTCAAAAAAACTTGCTGTCTTAGTTTAGATACTGGACATGATGGGATTTTTAGGATCCTGAAAATTGTATTCCATAAGCAATCCTTTTGCTTAGGCTGCATGGAGTGATTTGAGGGTCATAATTTTCTTAATTTCATGCTTTTTTTAAAGCATGGAATATATCTTCAGGATTTTTTTTTTATTGGTAGGCTTGATTTTGTAAAACTCCTCCTCCAGTGGAGTTGGCAAAAATGCTGAGTGGTGATTAGGATGAGTAGGCTTGTATGCAGTCAATCTTTTTGGTTTTGACTTTCTTTTTTTCCATAATTAGTTAGTGTGCAGCTTTGCAGTATTTTTAGTTCTGACAGGAACCAAACTATCTCAACTTTGGTCCGGTTCCATTGATATGAACTTGATTGACTTTAGTTTTTATGAGGTGATTGAAAGCAGCAATATACACTAAATTCCACTAACAGGTGCTAAATTACTGAAGGACTTGCAAGGTGCACAAGTAACAGAAGAGAGATAATTGCTGTTCCTCAGTTCATGTTTTCTTACAGATCAGTATCTGATTCTGAGTCAATGCTTCCTTATATCCCTGATTTTAGGATTATTGCAGACTTAAAGCTGTTCTTACTGCCTCTGCTATTTTAGTGGTACAGGAGGTAGGTACTGTTGGTTCCAACTCCCAAAACACTATTCGTGTATTTTGTGAGGGTTTTTTTTTAAATTCATGTTTGTTGTTTTGAGTAAGTTCGATTATTTTTAAGACTCCTCATGATAGTAAGTTAAGCACAGAATAAATTGTGTGATTTGGTCCTTATTTTAGTACATGTATTTTGCACTTTTTGTACTTTTTCCTAATGATTCCTTCATCCTGTTCACTTTTCTGTGTTTTATCATTTTGATTTTGTAGTTCACTAAGAGTAAGCTTGTGCTAGTATGTAGTGAAAGATCACTGGTAGACTTGCAGTTAAAAAAACAACTCCCAAACACTTCAACCATGTTAGGAAAAAAGATTAGAGAAGTATTTTTAGTCTTGTAATCTGAAATCTTTGAATTTTCTCTCTGGTGAAACATCAAGGAGTCTCCTCCATGGATGGGTTTCTCAAGTCAGTTGTTCCGTTAACCTAGCAAACATCTTAAGGCTCGTAGTTCTGAGAGAGAAATTTGATTATTTTTAGGTGCTGTCTTAAGCAATAGTAATTGAGCTTTACATTTTTGAGATTCTAATGGAAATGCCATGTTCTGCATCTTTTCTGTAACCTTAGAAATGATGGCGGATGATTTAGAAAAATTTATTGAAGACCAGAAGGCCAAGTTGGCACAAGATAAGGCAGAACTTGAAAATGATCCACCTTACATGGAAATGAGGGTAAGAGTATTAAAAAGCTTTCCTGAATTGAAATACTTCTGTTGCCAAAGTCTTGATTGAAGCTTGCTTTTATTATGCTCTTAAAACTGTATTTGTTGTTAGAGAATATATTAAAGATTTATGTATTCAAAGTAGTTTCCAACTTGAATACTTCATATTTGTATGTAGATTTTTAAAGACCTGTTTGCCACCAGGCATACACGGTACAATTTGTGTTTTACAAGTGAGAAAAGTCTTGTACGTGGTTTTTATTATTCCTTCACCCCTCCCTAGGGGAGCTGATTAGCAGGGATCTGTCCCTCTGCCCACTCCAGAGCTTGGGTGTTGGGGTGGGGATGGAAGGTATGAATATCCTCTAAATTTCTGTTCCAGAAACGATGAAATATAAAAGGCAAGTAACGATTGAAAAAAACCTGTTCTTTGCAGTTTCCCTATTAGTAATTTCAATGTTTTAATCCAGCATTACTTCCAATCTCTCTGTTCTCCAGTGCTAATAATTACATTGCTAATGTTGTTCTTCTGTGTGATACTTCCTTTACTTTGTGATGCAGTAAGGTGTTTGGTTTTGTTTTCAGAATAAGGAATCAGAGAAGCTTTCTGAAACTAGCAAGATGTTAATCTCCATGGCTAAAGAAAATATACCTCCAAATAGTCAACAGAACTATCCTTTAGGTATAGTATATTTTTCTTTATATGTCTTCTAGATTTAGGTAGCATTTAATTACCTTCGACAATTTTTGGAAGGGTATTACTGCTTTGTGTCTTTAATCGTTAGGATGATCATTGTAATTCAAGTGCATAATAATTTTTCAGTCTCCCTAAAGTCTTGGGACTTTTTATATGGATTTTTTTTTTATTTTTGTAGCTAGGCTTTTTTTTTTTTTTTCCAGGAAAATATGCCAAAAGCTGTCTCCTTCTTCTTGCAAGGTAGTGCCATTAAAAATACACCAAATTAACCAAACAAAAAAAAGAACAACCCAAAAGACCTACTTGGCAGTCCTGTTGTATTTGGGTGGAGCAAAATCTTTGAAAAGTCCATCTTTCATCTGGACTTTACTGCAAAAGAGTACATTTCCCCTGTATGTTGTGCCAGGGAAGCTGGGCCTCTTTCTTTCAGTCTGTTAAGAGTCCTAGTCCATCCTGGCTAAGCTGCTCACAGTTGAATTAGTTTTTCTTTTAAATAGTGTCTTTCAAATGTTCAGGCAGGTTTTATTTCGTGCAGTTTAAGTTTTTTTTATTGCTTTTGTAATTTTGTTACAATGTAGTCATGGTGCAAGGAAAGAACAGGGACTTCATTTTAATTGAAATCTTAACCAGGTGAAATGGTTAAATTTATTTTGATGTGGCTACCAGCTTCTTTATATATTGTCCTTTTTCTTCTTTTCTCTGTGTTCTTTGTGACCTTTGATGGAAAATGTGGCACACTGCAGAAACAGGAAAATGGAGAAAAGAACACTATCATACATTACTTGTCCTACCATCTCCCTTTTGTAGGCACTACTGTTTTTTCTCAGCTACACTTGTGTAAGTCGGGTTTGTCCTGAGATCTTTAGAGCTTTTCTGTGTCCTATTTCTTGTTGACAGTTAACTCTTTTCTTTCATGTGTAGACACTTTGGGTTAGTACCTCATTAATTTTCATATTGTGCCTACTGTAATTCTGGTGTAATTCTGCAGCTTCCAGTGGGATGGAGCTTGAGCTTGTGAATCTGTTGCTCTGAAGTGGTCTTAGCTGCATAAATAAAAACATGATTTTTTATAGGGATATAAAATTATATTTTATAGTACTATAAATAGAACTTCCAGCCATCAGCAAGGCAAGCTCCTCAAAGACCTTTAGAGGAAACTTAATTTAAAAGTACTTGAAATGGTAATTGAATATTCCTTGCCTCCAGAAGTGATCATGGATAAACTTGGTTAGAGGGCAGCACTTGGAGAAGTATCTGTCACACATTTTTGGCAGTTTTATTTGGTTCAGCAAGTTCCTCCTGGTGTTGATAATTCTTTGCTTAACTGAGGAAACATATGATACAGAAAACAGAACACAAAAGGTAGTATCCCACCGGCTGTGGCAGACCAGTACCAAACAGTTAAGCTTTATTAGTATTATTTTTAAGTTTTATTTCTTGTTGGAGAGCTATAATAGCATGTCATGCTGTGTTTGTTACTGTAAATTTGACCCAACTGTTGATGCCTGAATGTACTAACACAATGAAGCATTACAGATGAGGGGCATGCAGGTGATCTCACATGAAGAGAAAAAGTAGCTGTTGCCATGTTGTGGTTTAACCCCTGCTGGCACCTGGGCACAGCCACTCGCTCACTGCGCACCAGCGGGGTGGGGACGGAGAACTGAAATAATGAAAGTGAAAAGACTCACGAGCTGAAATAAAAACAGTTTAATAATTGAATAAAAAGTAATGAAAAGGAAAGTAACAAAGAGAAAGAAGTAAAACTCGAGAATTGATGCCAGTGTAAAACAATTGCTCACCACCAACTGATGCCCAGCTGGTCCTTGAGCAGCAGATCCCACCAACCTCCCTGCTGCTGAGCATGATGCCGTATGGAAGGGAATATCTCTATGGTGTGGGGTCAGCTGTCCCAGCTCCTTGTGTGTCCCCAGCCCTCTTGTTGGTGGGTGGGCTGAGCAGGAAGTGTGAGCCCTGCTCAGCAGGAACTGGAATGTCCCTGTGTTAGCAGCACTGCTTCCAGCACAAATCCAAAACACAGCCCCGTACCAGCTGCTCTGAAGAAAATTAACTATCCCAGCCAAGCCAGCACTTTCTGTAGTAATCATTTGGGTGCTGAAATGGATGGTTGCTGATATTACTGGCTTGCTCTGCTTTAAAGCGCTGTAATTTCCTGTGGATTGAATCAGATGGGACTTGTTCCTTGGTAACTACTAAGTATGTTCTATAGTTCTAGCAGTAATGTTGAGGTTCAGACTGAGTAAAATTGCACTTATTTCTCAACATTGCATACGTGGAAATGTTTATGTAAAAATGCATTTTAAATCTTAACATTTAAAAGAAATCATTGGCAGTGTGATTATAAGTGGTTAATAGAATGTGAAATGGCAAATAAATACAGCTAATACTGAAAAAAGCAAAAGTAAAGAAAACAATTAAAAAGACGGTATATCTCTTATTCTGTCGGAAGAATTTGGACAAATTTTGCATGAAATTAGGTTGAATGTATGTTAACTGGAGTGATTTTGCTCTGCTGGGCTCTCCAAGAGTAAGTTTTTGAAATGGGTCATTTTGAAATACCCCCCAGATCACTATCCATAATTATTATCTCAGTGCTTTTCTGGTGGCCAAAAAAGTCCTCTGTAACAAAATTAATTTTAAACCATCTTTTGTTTGAATACCTCACATATTTGAATCAAAGCACTAGATTCTCACTCCTTTTTTTTTTTTTTTTGGTACTGAATTTCAGTGGCATCTGTGAAATTACTGAATTAATCTTTCCTCCAACTTGTTAGTTATTTTTGATATTTTTCATGGTTTTCTAGAATTAATTCAATGGTAATTACGCATTAAAAAAGGGAGCTAGAGCAAGTAGCTGGAACAAACAATTTCTTCTTCTGTGTTCTATTCCACTTCATAACCCCTTTTCTGAAGTTTGAAATGGTACTTTTTTTTTTGTAAATGGAACTCACGCTTACCTTTATGTGCAAAATCAGGAGAAAAGGAACTTGCAGGTTGGAGAAGAGATTCCCAGGCAGATTCTGGTTAATAGTTGGACTCTGCAGGCTGTTTCAGAATAGCATAGGAGATCCTTAATCAGGTATTGGGTCCTTTGGGTCTGAATATCAGGGTGACTGCTGTTGGCCACTTCTTCCCTGTTAGACTTCTTTCCTGGCTCATGAGGATAGAGTAAGTCAGGATATGTCTTGAACCAGGCCAAACAAACTACCCTACAATAAATTGGAATTGATCTAAGAGCAAGTCTTGAAAATTCCTCTCTTTGCTTTTACTCCTTGCTACTAATTTTGCATAGATCATGAGTTGTAGAAATGCTTTTGGAGAAACAATATGAAGTAATAATAGTACACACACTCACTCCTAGTTGCAGTCTTTGTCACTAGTTGTGTGATTTTGTGGAATTCACTACTCTGTGGAGAGCAATGAAAGTCACTACAGAGATGGGCTTTTGGGGTAGAGGGTGTTTCTTATAAAGTACTTTGAAATGTATTTTGGGAACAGCAAACAGCTTGCATAGCATTATATTTTATTATGTTTTAAGAGTGCAGCTGTTATGAGACCTGATAGGAATCTCAGAAAAGTACTAATGTGTTTTGGGTCTACTACGATGAAAAACACTGCGGTGGAAAGAAAAATGATGATTATTTTTATCATATGGTCAAATTCTCTCTAGCTGTGTAGGAGCAAACAAATTTTTCACATGCCAAACAAATAACTTGTTGCTTTCATTTAGGAAGTATGTTTTCTCTTGTGTGGTAAACACAGCTTAAAATATCAGAATAATTTAGAAGCTCACGTGTCAAAGGAGATTTCTTTGGAAACTTAGGTTGACAAAAGAAATATGTACAATATTCAGGTAAATTCAGCTTATAGTGCTTTTTTTTTTGCTAGGGGAAGAAAAAGTCGAAGGATGAGAGGAAAACTATCCAAATACCAGTCTATTTTTCTATGCTTTTCACCCAACAGAGAAGGTGTTTTTTTTCAGCTGTCGTGTTAATGTTAATGGTTAATTCTTTTTTTATTGCTTGTGGCAAGTAAAAATCCAGTTGTTTGCTTTCTATTGATGAAAAATAGTAAATAATGATATTAAATGGTGTTAAACTTGCAGGTGACTATGGCTTGAGTTTACCTCTTGGAGAAGAATATGAACGAAAAAAACATAAACTGAAAGAAGAACTTCGACAAGATTACAGGCGCTATCTTTCTCAGGTAAAGCTGCTTTTCTGGTTGCTTGACTTTAGTGAGTTTCTTAAAATTATTCTCTCATTTAATTGAATGAAAATTAATATCTGTGGAAAATTCTTTAAGGAAGCATTGATTATGAGCAATGGCTGATTCTGAAGACTTGAGTGAAAGTAATTTCAGAATGTTTTGTTTATATATATTTAACCTTCTACAGATCTCTTTGCCATGTGACTACATATTATTTAGTACATCTATTTCTGAATATTTTATTTGTTTTTGATTCTTCCTTGTTTTTTTCCTTAAGAATTTAAAAGCTGTTACTTCCTGAAGTACTTACGTGTTCTATAGTCTGTAATTGGGGTGAGAATATCCCTGTACTTAGGATGACTCCATTTGACAGCTTCTTTTCAATTTTAGAAAGAAAAGTCTTTGATGTTGTGCTTAACATGATTTACTAAATGTCACAGTAAATTTAAAATTGAAATGATATGTATGAAATGCCATCATCTTGGGAATATTCTGTAGCTGCTCTGCATGAATCAGAAAAAAATGAGGAACCAAATAATTTCTGTTTTATGAAAATATTATTTACCAGTGTCTTTAGTTCTTAAAATGAATTAATGGATTTGCTTTAAGAAAGGAAGTATTTTTTTAAGTCAAATATTTTTGACTCAAAGACTCCTTTTGAATAGTATCTTTTCCCTGATTTTTAGGGTATTTCACAGGCAAAAAGAAAGGTAGGGTGCCTTCAATATTATTTTATTTTCTTTCAAATTAGTTGCTTTTTGCTTTGTTTGAAAACTTTATGCTCTTGGAATTTGAAAAATCATTGCTTTTCTTTGTGCTTTGTGCATTAATGCATGCTGTGATTAGTTGTGACTAACAACATTGCTTGCTTTTTGCAAAGTGATTACTTTCATATATTATTTTCCATTCCTCGGTTTTTAAAACACTTGTTGATTTCCTTTTCCCTATGCAGTAGCCATTGTTGCTGTCTAATGCTGGCTCTACAGTAGTTTTTATTTTAGTAGACATTTGCTTCAAGGATTATCAGTTATGTAGATAGTAAGGGTTCAGATTTTTTTTTCTGGGTATACATATTTTATACAGCTGGGATAAAATAGTAACTTATATAAAATATCATAATATATCATTGCAACCAGAAGCAGGGCTTTTTTCTTCCCTGTCTCTTACGAAATCTCATCAGTGGTGCTTACAGAAGCAGTAGAGCCAATTATTTAGCATCTACTGGCCAGAATGCAAGAGTACAAGCAAGCATTATGAGGAAAAAAATAACACCTCTGGTGTTATTTTTACAAGCTTTTAAAGATTAATTTTAGTTTTAAAAATATTTTTATACTTTGGTGTATCTATAATTTTGAAGTTTAATGCTGTCCATCTGAATTGTTAAGATTGAGCAACATCAGTAAAGGACCAGGAGGTAATGTGGTAGAAACACAATCTGCTGGCTTTTTCTGGGGTTTTAAATAACATGCATATGATACAAATTGGCTATATTAGCATGTACTAGAATTCAAACAGCAATAGCAACAGCAGAATAAACTGCCTTCTTAGCCTCTAACCAAAATCATCCTTATATAATTTGTTTCTTGTTTAATTTAAAACTCCAGATTATTTTCAAAGGTAGAATATTGTGTTAAAACTTAACATTTCATAATTATCATCAAAGCACCCAAATAATACAATTTTTTACTTAACTTCTGGTGTTTTAGTTTCAATTGGACGTTAAGGTTTACAAGGCCTTTTTGTTTGTTTGGTGTAGTACATGTTAGCTATATTAAGTTGGTAAGGACTGAGGAAGAACTAAGATAACAATCTCTAATTTCTTTTTCCCACCTAAAGAGAACTGGTGGAACTTTTAGTAGTTCTCACAAGGATAATTTTTTTGTTAATGACTTACTTCGTCTTGCTTATGTAGAAAAATGCAGCTTCCATATCAGGTTCTGATTTTGGAAAAGCTGTTTTTAAGATCAGAGGTAATCTCTAGAGATATCTTCAAAACACATGCAAAGAATTACTTAATAATGAGGATTATAATTTATATAACTTTTCTAGTAGAAATAACTTGGTTTTCCGTATAAATCTAGTTGTCTTGGTGCTTGAATGTTTTTGCATGGTTTTTAAATCCCTGAAAGCTTTTAATGTCTAGTTTGAAATATTTATAATGATGTGGGTTTGTACTGGAACAGGTAGAGTGACCCTGTTCGTCACACAGACACACACACACACAGACACACACACACAGACACACACACACACACACTTTGGTGAGGAGGCATGAACTATTTTTTAAGAAGATCTGACTTCATTTTATAGTATTTCTACAAAGGCCAGGGATTGGGGGAGAAGTTTGACACCTCTCCCCATCCCATTGGTCAAGACAACTGTCCATCAGCTGTCCCTATCTCTAAGAACAGGAATGAAAACTTTCCTTAGTAGAGCTCTTACTTCTTGACATTCCTCTAAGCATTTAGGCCACATTGCAACATAGATAAGGAAAGGAAACAATGCTAGTGAAATACTGTATCTCACCATTCCCCTCTTCAGCCCATGACACACAAATAGATGATATTTTTATTAAAGATAACCAGATTTATAAAACATATGATTGACTGGTAATGGCCTTGGGATGCTTTTAATAAAGGAGTGATGTATGACAAATCCTCTAGACATGGAATCTACAGACCTACATCAGCACTGGTATTTGGTTTGAAGAGCAGGTACTTTGACTTGCTGCACTGGCCAGGGCCCAAGCTGTGGCCCAGGGATCTATGTGGAGCAACAACATCCTGGTTTTGTGGGAAGTTCTGCTCTGAAAGTGACTGATGGTCCAGAAAGAATTACAAGATTTGGTGGTGGGTCATTATCCTGAAAAATGTGGGCATTTCTGGTATGGAAAATACTATTGAGATAGGTGTGCTACTATTAGCATGAGTTCCATCTGTTGAAGTAAGAGGTAGACATATGTTTTCTGCTGTTGGAAAAAGCAATTTTTCATCTTGAGTAAGGAACTGTCTTGGAAGACTCCTCTAACATTGGCACAGACACTTGTGCTTGTGCTACAGAAGAGCTGAGTGGGGTTTCTTTGAATAAAAGTAGGGTTTTTTTAATATAGACACTACCTTACATAATACTGGAAATAGTGTAACATGGAAGAAGAGACAAACAATTTAAAACTCAGACTTAAAACTTGACAAAGACATTTACTTCCTGCGTTCCTTGACTTCACTTCATCCATGTGTTCCAAAACCATCCTACATTTTCAGAATGTGAAGGTTGTCTTCAGTCTTTAGTTCATCAAATTGCTTAAATTACTTCAGAAAATAAAATATTTAACAACTCTTTAATGAATAAGATTTGGTATTTTAGAATGTATTCAATGTTTTTATTTTTTTTTTTTAATGTAGAAAAATTATCTGACTACTGATGAAGTAGATCCATATACTCAGGGATTATCTCTTCCTATTGATGAGCGAAGATCTGCCAAGGTAAATATATGAAGGAAATTAGGTAAATGGAGTATAACCTGAAAATGTACCTGCATGTTGAAACTGTTATGGAAAAAATATTTCCACACAGGTTTTTTTTGTTTGGTTGGTTTTTTTTTCTTTTTTTCTTACAGAAATGAATGTTTTTGGAGGTGGTAATTAGTAATAATTTTCAGAAAAGTCTGTTCCCTCAATTTTGTTTTTTTAATTTTTAATCCTAGGTTACCTGTATTCTTAAGTTTTAGATATTTGGTTTTTATTATGTAGATATAATTCTGTACTGATACTAGTTTGGGGTTGCTGCCTCTGATTCACATACTTGGAGCACTTGATCTGTTCAACACCTCTAGTGGTTGTGCTTGGGTTTTGTTCAGTAATCACTGTTGATCTGATCTCCTGCCCTCACACTGTTGGACTTATAGTCCCAGGTTTTTTCTTGTGTTTGCTTGTAAATTGATCCGTGAAGTTGAATCAGCAGAAAGACTAATTTATCAATAATTTATCCGTATTTTTTTCTGACAAACACCACTGGTTGGTTGTTAAGATGGGTCATAGCACAGCAGAGATCCAAGGCAATAAGATAACCTGTGTTGCTGGAGTAGGGCTAGACATTTGCACCTCTGGAGATTTTGTTTGTTTTTGATGTTGTTTTTAACCATTGTTGCCTTCAAGTTGCACTGTTGATCTGTGTTTGGGGCTATGCTGTCACTGCAGTCTGGTGCAAGACGTCTGCAATGCCCTTGTGCTTAAACTTTCTGCCCCTCTTGTGCTCTTGGTTTGGCTGTAGGAGGAGCCAGGTGAGAACTCAAAAGTGAAAATTGCTTTTATGAAAAAGCCCTAAACTCCAGTTATACAAGTGTAAAAAGGAGGCACAAGAATGAAACACCCAGGAAGGGGGAAAGGACTCCTCAGGGGCAAGCATGCACTTGTACTGAGTTTATGTTAGCTTCAGGTTCTCATGAACTTTGTATTTATCCTTGCAGGTACGTGTGCTGAAACAGTGAAAAATAAAGTATATTTGATTAATTCTGTGGAAATTAAAGATGTATTTGTACTGGAAACATGTCTTATCACTGATGGGTTTATAGCAATCGTATCTGCTCTGTGCAGGTGTGTTGTATCCTTGTTACCCATTTATTGCACTTGCAGAGCCTAAAAGCAGCCAGGAGATGTCACACTGTGCCCTGTTAATCAGTTGGCCTCTGGGCAGAATAATGAGAGATTGACATTTGCATTTTGGTTTCCTTTATTACATCAAATGTGCAGTCACATAGCATACTGAGTTTTCTGCTCAGTGTTTTGCCGCCTGTTAAAGACAGTGCTGGTTTCTCAGCTTTGAAAAATGCATCTCAGGCAGCTTTCATGGGTGCTGCATGTTGTATATTGTCACTGTTAGCAAACCTATAGAGAACTTTTTTTTTTGGAAGAACCCCAGAAACGAAACAGTTGGAAGAACATTGGTCTAATCTGCAAAACCTGTGGTAATCCGGTATTTACGTGGTGATGGAGGTATAAATTATTTTTCTTTGAAATTTGTTCATGAGAAAGTAAATTTCTGTGTGATGCTCCGATTTTTAAAATACTTTCACTTTTTTATTGGAAAATGCTGCAGCAGAAAAGAGCCTGATTCATAATACTGTGGTATAATTCTCTTTTTTCGCTTTATGTGATTGTTGGAATGAGGTAGTATAAGAGATACCCCAAGCTCTAAACGGGGACTAATCTCAAAAAATAATATAAATTAGAGTTTACTTTATCTAGAAACTTTTGTATTTCATATGATATTATTAGGCTGTTGATGTACAATTCATGTATATTTTTAGACCTGAGAATGCTGATTATAAATGTTACCATGTTGCAAAAGCAGCGAGGACAACAAGCATAGATCCTGTTTTTCTTGGTTTTCCGTGCATTCTTGGCACTTGTGACTTCTTGCATTCAGTTTACCTGCTGGTTTGAATTTGACAGTTCAAATTGTAATTGATACATCTTGTCTATACTTGTATTTGTTATCCGGTTTTAATTGCGAGGGGATAAGTCACAACTAACCTTAACAGAAAGAAGGAAATAATATGTTTGAAAAGCAGCTGTAAATATGCTCTGATTGGAAATTAGAAGGTGTTTAGTAATTATTGGAATGAGGCTTTGGTAAATTTTGGAATTGGCTTAGCAGGAGGAAACTTACCTGGTTTTAAAGATGGACCTTGATACACAGTAGTGTCTCTGGGGATTAGACTTCCTGCACAAGAAGCTGAGTTCTACTTACAGTTTTCAGATTAAGAGAAAGTGCTATGCTAAGAGAAAATTAACTAAAACCTCAAAGTAATTCAAGCCTTATTTGTACATCACAAAGAATGTGAAGGGGGGGCAAACACACAGTTTGCATTTATTCATTTAGTACTGCAGGTCTGTGAAGTTTAAAGCTACTAAAAATGCAAAACTATGATGCCCTTTTCAATGCCTATTTTAGGAGAGATTACGGCTTGAAAGAAACAAGGAGTACAATCAATATCTCAGGGATAAAGAAGAATGGAATGAAAGGCTAAGGAAATTAGGGAAGAAACACAGAGAGGTAATACAGTTTTACTGTTTTATCATTGACTCAGACATCCAAAGTAAGACAAAAATACACAAATAATGTTGTTCCATTAGGCTACATTTTTATTAATGCATCTAAGCAAGTCCCGGTTGCAACTCATATGGTGCAGTTCCTGATGCCTGCTTCTGTCATGTCTGTCTGGTAGAAGGAGGCTTTCATTCTTCCGTGTGTCTGAAGCAAATCCCTGGGTTGTTCTTGATGGTAAAAGTGATACCCAGAAAAGCTGTCTATTTGAACAAGATGTTGAACTCCACATAGTGTTCCTTAGCTTTTGTTTGTGGACGCTTTTTTCCTTTGTCATTGTCCTGGTTTAGG
>WBMY01005599.1:0-96766 GCA_013397315.1 Donacobius atricapilla
ACCAAACTTCTGTGTGTTGATAAGACAGATGCAAAAAGTGATAAGGCATGTTGATAAGATCAATGGAAGAAAAGTGAAATGCCAAAGTAGTACAGTGTAAAACAGACACTTCTTCTCCAAAAGAAACACCTCTAGGACTCCAAGGCCAGTGCTAAAAAGGTTGGCTGAACCTTGCCCATGATCACAAACACTGCAGGTTAAGTCTTGTTCAAACCAAATTTAGGCCAGGCAGTGCTTGAAATGCTAGCCCTTATCTAAACTAGCAACTTGCATCAGTGGGAAATCACAAGGAAAATCTTCTAGTACCAGCTCAGGAGCACCAGGATTTTCTCAATGCTTGTGCTTTTCAGCTTTTAGATTGATCCACAAAAAGGTATCCCCATTATTTCTCAGTAATGGAATGCCTAATGCTACAGGAATACAGATTGTTGGGGTGGGGAGGGACATACATTAATTACTATTTCTTTGACTTTTCATATCCACAAGATGGAAAGTGGTAGTTTTTTGGATCCACTACTGTACATCTGTGACATTTCTCTTGTGCATGTGATTAAGTTCTTTAAAAATGTATGTCCTCAGCTGCATAGTATAGCAGTTTCGGAATATTTGTAGACAGTGCCGTAAGCAAATTTCCTAACAAATATGGCTGTAAAACTGCCACTCTGGTGATATATCAGTGATCTGGGAAAGAAGCAATACAGCTGTGGTCACTGCAAAATAACTACAGAATTTAAGAGCCCTGCATCTGAAAAGCTGGTTGAAAAACACCCAGAGTTAAATATTACATCAAAGATATCATGATTGCATAGGTTCTCTTGCTTAGTAACCAAACTTAGCAGTGCTCAAAAGACATGCACAATGAAAACCATGTGCACCTCCCTCCTTGCCTACCAACCCTCCTACCCGGCCCTCTGAGCCATTCCCTGATTAAGCCACGTTTTAGTACCACAGTACACAACTATTCAACACATTGCAAAAGACAGACAGACCAACCAGCTAGACCAGACACTATTCTGAGCTCTCAGAGCAGCTCAGCAGAAGCAAGGCAAGTCTGAATTGTGGCTGTGTTCCCTTTTTCACATATGAAGCATCACAGCTCCAGAACAGTGTGTGCGGCTAGGTAGCCCTTTAAGAACACATAGAAGCAGTGTGTGAAGGGTAGAGCATGGGTGGTGTGAACGGTGGAAGCAGAAGTGGCTGAGCACACAGTGTGAGAGAACTTCGAGTCAGCGCTGGAATGTATGGCTGTACATTAGAGAAGGATATTTCTAAGGACCCCCTGGAGGGTCATGTTAACACACTCAAGCGTCAGCACGGCATAACGTAACAACAAGCTCTACTTCACCTCCAGAGATGGTAATTAGGATGCTTCAGGAATCCAGTTGCTTTAGAGATTAGCTTGAGCACTACAAAAGCCATTACAAGGGAGCACATGGTATGTCAGGACATAGCTGACACATGCTTAGACACAAACATACATTGGTTGCACTACCAGATTCTTCTGCTGCACTTCAAGGATCTTCAGGCAAACACTGGTTTTGAGACAAAAATAACAATTTTATCAGATAATCTTGGATTTTTTGTGACAAAATATATCAAACCTATTTGCTGTCTGACATCAACCCTAATAAATCAGATAGTATTACACTGAGCAAATCAAATTGATCTTTACTATCCGAGTATAAAATGACTTGGATGCTTCCCATTTTCTTAGGCTAAAGGCTAAGATATACCAAGGAAAACCAGTCCTAAAAAAAAAAAATCCACAGACCTGTCCCTTACTGATGGAAACTGGCTGCCCTTGTCCTCTGCCCTCATCCTCTGCCCTCATCCTCTGCCCTCATCCTCTGCCCTCGTCCTCTGCCGTTTTTTGCAGGGAACACTCTGAAACCACAGTAGGAGAGACCATTTCAGGTTTCTTCTCACCACTTTTACTGCCATTAATATCAACGCTCCATGTATTTGGATCCATCACACTCGAGTCAAGAAAGCTCCGGAGAACCCTTGGAAGGCAGCACCAAGTGATAGTGAACAAAAAGTAAAACCAGTGTCAAACCCTCAGAGTAATACGAACTGGATGACTTTGACGCAAACATTAAAAAGCCATGCCTTAAACTGTATTTGTTTAAACTTTTAGTTTCCAAAATAAGACCACATGATACTAGAGGATGAGGTCAGGGGACAAGGGCAGTGGATGAGGGCAGAGGATGACCCACAAGCTGTTTTTTGGCCCCAAAGCTGTTGCTCAATCTAGCATGGTCCCTGAAGTAAATAAAAACGGCCATGTAGGTGAACATTTCTACTACAGAAGCATGCATCTTATATATTTAAGCAGAAAAGAGATCTCACAGGAATGTTGTGAACAGGGACTAAAGGTTTTAAATGCAATAGTTTTACAAGTATTAAATAAATTGCTTGTAATTAGAAATAATGTAGTTTAGTTATAGTAACATTTATAATTATTTTTATTAGCATTAAGTATTAGCCAGTAAAAACTGTTTATATTGAAGAGCAAGACCATAAACTATTTTTGCAAATGTTTTCAGAACTGCCAGTGGAAACTTTTTTTTCTGCCCTCGGTTGAATTTAAACACAGTTGTGGATGCAATCAGTGGCTGTTTTAATTATTAGAAAAAGAAGAAAAACCACCTTTTCCACTGAAATTTGAAAAATTATTTAGGATAATGCTTTTAGCATAAAAAGGAAAGAGTATGATATATTTAGTAATTGCTTTAGAATTAAATTACATTTTTTGAGCATAAACTGTAAGTACAAGAAATTGAAGAGAAGTAGCAGACCATTAATGTAAAGTCACATGCCAGACGAAAACACTGAAGTTCACATATATAAGGAATATACCTGAAAACCAAGATGTTTGTTTTGATACAGAACAAAACATTTGTGACTTTGAGGTTTATTTAGTCCCCATGGTTAAGCCATTTTTTCAGAGTAGGCTCTGCTCTGCAGGGAGCCTAGGGGCCCCAAGACAAAGGCTAGACACAGAAGTCTGGTGTGAAAGGGAGCCCTGGCTCTGCCGGGTAGCGTCCACACACGTGTCCATGCTGTGATCCCAACCCGCAGACCCTGTGTGCAGAGGGACAAGCCAAGCAATCCCTTCCCACGCCAGGCTCCTCCTTTGCTTTGTGTCCTTTGCAGCTCTTGTCACCTGTTCACTGTAGTTTTGTTACTTGATTTAGTCCTCCTGGGAGCAGTGAGGCAAGCGCAGTGCAGGCAGCAACCAAGGTGGGTACCCCATCCCCTCATGAGCGCGTAGCACAGTGACTAGGATGCCTGGATGGGCATCCTACTAGGATGACTACAAGGGCTGTGTTTTAGTGCAGGTAGTACAGCACCCCAGGGTGGTACTCATGACTCTGGGCCCAGCTCTGCCAGCCCCTACTTTAACTATATTGCCTTCAAACAAAGGTGAAAGAGGGAGCCTGTTGTCTGGAGGTCTGTGTTTGCCACATGCTTCACTCACATGTGTGCATGTGGCCTGTCACTGTAGCCTCCCCCCCATGCCAGTGTCATGAGCCTACACTTGCACGGGAAGTTTTGTTTTTAGTTAAGCAAAAGGATTTGCAATATTTAAAAAGAAAAGGGTGGATTGATATGGAGGATGTTTATGAATATAAAAATACAAGACCTTAGAAGCAGCTTTTGGTGATTTTGTAAAAGTAAAGAAACAGCTTGTACTGAGAACACGTAAGATTAGCTATTAAGCTTGGTTGTTAGGTAGTTACTAAGTAGAAGTCATATAGGTAAGATGTATAATGTTGAAACTTAGCAAAGCAAGACCTAGGTATTTGTCCAAAATCAATAAAGCAGAACTTTGGGGCTTGAATCCAGCAAAATCAATCCCCTAATCTTTGGCAAGAGCAAAGTGACCTGAAAAATAGCCAAACCTCCACTGCACCTGCCCAGAAGTGAAGATCACCCTGAGGAAGACGTCGGCCTTCCTCCCGAGACCCCAGCTCACGACCACCAGGAAGAGCGGCAGCTAATCAGAATACGAAGCGAGAGAAGGCGGGGAATGGGCGGGTGGGGAGGTGTGGGTTTGTGGGATCAGTGTGTATTTAAACCTGAACCTTGTCTTGACCAGTTACACACGGTTTGGAGAAGATATCCCCCTGTGTGTCCCAGCTGGAAGTAAAACATACCTGTGTTACAATTTCTAATTTTAAAGTCCTTATTCTATGCTTCAGTGCCTGAAGATGGACACTAAGATGTGCGAAGTCATTACACCCTCAGACCCCCTTTGGAATCAAAGGAACTGCTTAAATACCTGTCAGTATACAATGGAAGTTCATATTCTGGTGCATGAGTGATTCTCAAACCTCAAGCTGCAAACTCACAGCCAAAGACATCTGTGGCTAGCGGAGCAAATATCTCAGATTCTCTAGTTCCTAAGCTCTTAATGTCTGTTTCTCCTTCAAGAAGAGTGAAGTAGGTTGCACTGCAGGTGCTCAGGTTGTTTCCCAAATAGATAATATGGATAAGATGTGATTAAGTATGTCAGTGGTAGGACAGGAGAAAAAAATCACTTGACCAAGAAATTACAAGGCAAGTATACAATTAGGATTGTCACATAACTTAGCTACCCCACTCCAGTGTTGAAGCTGTTGTTTAATTCTTTCCTTCATGACATGGTTCCATTTAAGTGAATGAACCCCCAGTGGGGTAAGTTTGCTCACCCTATGGCTAGAAAATGACAAAGTGAAATCAGCAGCTGAGATAAAAACATTTGTTGGGTATTGAAATAAAACACATAATTTTTTAGAGTTGGCTTTTTTTCAAGAAAAGGCGATGGTGTTAGTGCAAGCAGTAATTGCTGTTTAATAAGCACTGCAGGAGCTGAACAGTGCTGTTTAACATACTTCATAACAACCATGGTAAACCATATTAACAGGCTGATGTGCTGCTTTTGAAGGAATTGCTTTTGTTCCATGAAATTAGTTAGCTACCTCCTACATGTGTTTTATCAAATGATAAAGGTCTCCAAATTTCTAATATGCACATGAATCATTATTTTATGATCCTGTGCTCTAAAGAGAACTTCTCCTTCCCTGGAAAAGAAACAGCCCAAAAATCCTGCTGTCTCTGATATTAATGGGAACTTGATTAGACTGTAACCCACAGCAGTTCACTAGTCAGCTCAGTGACAGCAATGGTCTTCTCTGAACTCTTGCCTGTCATCAACACAAGACAAATTCTTTCTTAACGGTAAGAGCTTATTCACTTGGGACGAAGAAAGAAATGCTGATAATTTACTTTTAAACAAAAGACCTTTTTGACTTTCTGTTGTCTTTTGCAAAGTGCTTTGAGCACACAAATAGCTTCTGCGCCACTTATGAGACAATTTCTTATTTTTTAGCCATTCACACTCACATTTCTCTGACTGCTCTCTCTCTTTTCCACCTCTACTGCCTTATCTTTCTAGTAAATAATATTATTTTTGATTCATTTCCGCTCACCAGTTCCTCTCTGTTCCACCTACAGATGACCTGTTTGACATATCAAGAAAAGACTTTTTATGAGAGCAAAAAACCAAGCAAGTCTAAACATTTAATGAAGCTTTTTACAGTTTATTTTTGCTAATAACTGATGGTAAACCCTCTACCTGTAGCCAAAACTACCTGTCTTTCCTGAAAAACCTCTATTTGCAATCCTTATATACATCAATAATTGCCCCATTTTTTAGCTATATTTTTTGTGTATAAACTACTATATATGCTTTATTTTCTTTTATCTGTTTTTATGTATTTCTGTGTTTAACTGTCCATGGTTTCCACCTAAACAAATTTCTTCATGGGTGGAAATGTATCAACTAATGTTAACCTTAGGAATATGTTCATATGTGTGACCAAATAAACATCTGGTAGTCTCATGAAGCTTTAAAAGGGAGACATTATTTTTGCCATTTATGTGACAGAATCTATTGAAACAAAAACGTTGAAGTGAAAAATGAGAAGTAAAAATTAGGAAAAGGAAAAAAAACCCTACCACGCTCGATTATAGGTTTAATGTGTGACCCTTTGAGTGGGATATCAAGCACATAAGCTATTTTTGGCTGGGATAGAGTTAATTTTCATCTTAGTGACTGGTACAGCGCTGTGGTTTGGATGCAGTGTGAGAGCAATGCTGATGGCACGCTGGTGTTTTTAGGTGGTGTTGCTGAGCGGAGCTTACGCTGAGCCAAGAACTTTTCCGCTCTGCCAGGGATGAGGTGCAGAGGAGCTGGGAGGGAGCACGGCCGGCACAGCTGACCCGAACTGGCCAGAGNCGGCGTGCTGCACCGCCTCTGCTCCCGCCAGCGCAGCCCGGGAGGCAGGGATGCATCTCGCCCATCGGCCGTGTTGGCGTTGCTCTGGAACATCCTCGCCTCGGAACGTGGCACCGTACCAATTACTGAGAGGAAAATATCGCAGCCAAAACCAGGTTATGTGCTTTATAAGCACATGTAAAGGCAGCAAAAGGTATCCTGGGAGGGATGAAAGCCAGAAATTCATTCATGCAGAAGCTGGATGCTGGAGGTGAGATGCCAGTGTGTCAGAACAGCAGTACGTGCAGTCAAAAGGCCTTCGGATGTGTGAAATATCTTGTCAGCGTTTGCTTGGTTGTCATCCCAGATGAAACATTGCGCTATTCTTTTTCTTACAGCTCAGTCTAGTAAACCTGAAACACTGAGCTAAAAAGAGAAGGAAAAAGAAATCTATGAAAACTTTAAAAATACTGTTTGGCCCACAGCAGCTGTATTTGAGCAAAATCCTCTTGAAGAGGCTTTTAAAAAAGAACAGGAAAGATTTCCAGGTTTTTGTCCAGGAGTGTTTCCAGGAAATAACACACTGCAAGGGAAACTCCTAGTGTTATGCACCATCTTTTTATTAGAGGAGGTATTTTCATTGTTTCTGTCACAGTGGACTGCAATTTTCAGAAAACAGGGCTGTATGGAATAGGTCAAATTCACATGAATTACAGACATTAAAGAATTCTTAAGTTAACAAAAATATGTTGCATTTCACAATAATTTATACCCATCAAGATTAGTTTGGATAAAGTCATTGAGAGCATAATCTTTCTTCATATACGTATCAGAGAATGATGCTTTGTATGTAATAGTAGAGACCACATTTTATGCCCTTTTATGTTAAGGTTACATTCCACTGTATTTTATTTGTAACAAATGATTCTGCTGTTTTAAAATCATACAGCCTCTCCCTAGTGATGAATTTTCTATAATCTTTTATTGGCACATTTTGATAGTAATACAAGTGAAAGAACACTATTTATATAGCCACAACATAGGTAAAAGAATGCAACTGAAAGAGGTAACAGAATCATCAGCTTCAAAAAATCTAACCTTAGCTTTAGATAACGAAGCTTTTCTACAGCTTAAAAAAATCTTGATAATAATTTTTAACTAAGAATTCTTAAGCCTGATAAATGAAATTCCTAGATGAAACTACTTTCCCTTTGAAAAGACTGTAAACATATAGTGTTGACAGCTTGAGATGCCTTATGTTAAAGCTAATTATTTCCGTTGCAAAGTCATGTGCTTGGTAGAGCTACTTAAAAAGGAAGAGAGGCTGCTCTTCTATGTTGGCTTGAACTGTGCCCTGTACAGAAATGGGGAAGGAAATGCTTGTTTTTTTCTGTCTGTTATGGAAACCTAAAACCGTCCTCCCTATAGTGGAAAATCCCATCCATTAGGTAAAGGGCGTAGAGCAGTGTAGGCAGCTGTGGGCTGCAACCTTTGTCATTGACTGTGGGAGCTGGATTTCATTTTTGAGGTGTGTTTTGTCTGGTAGTTAACTCGGGAAACACAGTTGATTCCTTTTCCAGCACACAGGAGAAACTCTTGAATTGTCATCTCATGGTGTTGAACCCACAAAACTGCACCTCTCTTGGGAGGGAAAGGCTTTGGTTTTGCACTCAATACCTTATTAACGACTGGAGTTGTTGCTGGGGTTGTGGTTTGATTAACAACAGCCTCTTTTGCCCAGGAACACCTCATCAGACTTCCCTTGAAACCCTCCTGTCTTGGGCAGGGTCACATCCTACCACACACCTGTAGGCCAGGGAAGCTATGATGGGCACAGCACTCAGAGCAAGGGCTGATGGAAAAGATCTTTTCATCCTCGGTTCACTGACTTCTTTCCTCTTGTTTACAGTAGGATCACGCTGCAATTCTGCATTTCCCAAGTGTGTTCACATTTATTTCATTGCTGGGTATTACCGTCTTGTTCTCTTTCGGTGATTGTCCTTGAAGGGAAGAAACATTCAGGCAATTAATGGGTGCTTATTCAGCTCCAAGCCAGCGCCTGCAACTGCACAATGGCTTTGACAATTTAAACCTTTCTCACACCAGGCAGGAGCTCTGCCAAAAGCTGGGATCTGACCACATGCGGCAGCAGGTGTTGCCTGTAAGAGTGATGGGCACCCCGGCATGTTACTACCAAGCCTACAGTGTTCTGCAGATTCATTGGCTGGTGAAGATATGTGGAAGGTCATCCATCCTCAGCTCATTTCAGGTCTTGGGAAGCTTTGGAAAACATCCTCTCCTCTGTTTTTTTTATCACCATGTTGGCAGAAAACATTCTTAGGACCTTCTTCAAAGATACAGGATTTTAGAACCACTATGCTGAGCTGCTTAAGATGCAAAGTTACTTGTGTTTGAGGGTGGTAGCTAGATTTCAGGAGGATTGGAATAGGGACTCTCAAGGGTGGATTTTTCTTGGAACTATAATTTAACAAGTGAGACATTAGCTGAAGAGAAGAATACTTAGCTTACTCTTGCACCAAATAAATTTGAAAGCTACATATGAAGACTGAAAAGTTAATAGNCAAGATCTTTGCCGCTCTGCCAGGGATGAGGTGCAGAGGAGCTGGGAGGGAGCACGGCCGGCACAGCTGACCCGAACTGGCCAGAGGGATGTTCCGCAGCACAGAACGCCGTGCCCGGCAGCCGGGCAGGCGCTGCCGGGGGGGCGCAGCTCCGGCTTCGGGCGCTCCGCCTCTCCCGGGAAAGGCGCGGGCAGCAGCACGCCGGGCAGCCAGCCCCCTCTCCCGGGCAGCCAGCCCCCCTCTCCCGGGCCGCACGCTCACCGTCCCGGGCAGNTTTCATTGTTTCTGTCACAGTGGACTGCAATTTTCAGAAAACAGGGCTGTATGGAATAGGTCAAATTCACATGAATTACAGACATTAAAGAATTCTTAAGTTAACAAAAATATGTTGCATTTCACAATAATTTATACCCATCAAGATTAGTTTGGATAAAGTCATTGAGAGCATAATCTTTCTTCATATACGTATCAGAGAATGATGCTTTGTATGTAATAGTAGAGACCACATTTTATGCCCTTTTATGTTAAGGTTACATTCCACTGTATTTTATTTGTAACAAATGATTCTGCTGTTTTAAAATCATACAGCCTCTCCCTAGTGATGAATTTTCTATAATCTTTTATTGGTACATTTTGATAGTAATACAAGTGAAAGAACACTATTTATATAGCCACAACATAGGTAAAAGAATGCAACTGAAAGAGGTAACAGAATCATCAGCTTCAAAAAATCTAACCTTAGCTTTAGATAACGAAGCTTTTCTACAGCTTAAAAAAATCTTGATAATAATTTTTAACTAAGAATTCTTAAGCCTGATAAATGAAATTCCTAGATGAAACTACTTTCCCTTTGAAAAGACTGTAAACATATAGTGTTGACAGCTTGAGATGCCTTATGTTAAAGCTAATTATTTCCGTTGCAAAGTCATGTGCTTGGTAGAGCTACTTAAAAAGGAAGAGAGGCTGCTCTTCTATGTTGGCTTGAACTGTGCCCTGTACAGAAATGGGGAAGGAAATGCTTGTTTTTTTCTGTCTGTTATGGAAACCTAAAACCGTCCTCCCTATAGTGGAAAATCCCATCCATTAGGTAAAGGGCGTAGAGCAGTGTAGGCAGCTGTGGGCTGCAACCTTTGTCATTGACTGTGGGAGCTGGATTTCATTTTTGAGGTGTGTTTTGTCTGGTAGTTAACTCGGGAAACACAGTTGATTCCTTTTCCAGCACACAGGAGAAACTCTTGAATTGTCATCTCATGGTGTTGAACCCACAAAACTGCACCTCTCTTGGGAGGGAAAGGCTTTGGTTTTGCACTCAATACCTTATTAACGACTGGAGTTGTTGCTGGGGTTGTGGTTTGATTAACAACAGCCTCTTTTGCCCAGGAACACCTCATCAGACTTCCCTTGAAACCCTCCTGTCTTGGGCAGGGTCACATCCTACCACACACCTGTAGGCCAGGGAAGCTATGATGGGCACAGCACTCAGAGCAAGGGCTGATGGAAAAGATCTTTTCATCCTCGGTTCACTGACTTCTTTCCTCTTGTTTACAGTAGGATCATGCTGCAATTCTGCATTTCCCAAGTGTGTTCACATTTATTTCATTGCTGGGTATTACCGTCTTGTTCTCTTTCGGTGATTGTCCTTGAAGGGAAGAAACATTCAGGCAATTAATGGGTGCTTATTCAGCTCCAAGCCAGCGCCTGCAACTGCACAATGGCTTTGACAATTTAAACCTTTCTCACACCAGGCAGGAGCTCTGCCAAAAGCTGGGATCTGACCACATGCGGCAGCAGGTGTTGCCTGTAAGAGTGATGGGCATCCCGGCATGTTACTACCAAGCCTACAGTGTTCTGCAGATGCATTGGCTGGTGAAGATATGCGGAAGGTCATCCATCCTCAGCTCATTTCAGGTCTTGGGAAGCTTTGGAAAACATCCTCTCCTCTGTTTTTTTATCACCATGTTGGCAGAAAACATTCTTAGGACCTTCTTCAAAGATACAGGATTTTAAAACCACTATGCTGAGCTGTTTAAGATGCAAAGTTACTTGTGTTTGAGGGTGGTAGCTAGATTTCAGGAGGATTGGAATAGGGACTCTCAAGGGTGGATTTTTCTTGGAACTATAATTTAACAAGTGAGACATTAGCTGAAGAGAAGAATACTTAGCTTACTCTTGCACCAAATAAATTTGAAAGCTACATATGAAGACTGAAAAGTTAATAGGCCACACATTATGCAGCTCTGGGACAGAGACTGAGACAGGGGCAGAAAGGCATTTCAAGGTGATGAATGAAAAAAGGGGTTTAAACAAATGAATAGACTACAGCTCCATATATGCATAGTAAATAAGTAATACTTAGATACTGTCTTTTATTCCCTTTTATGCAGAAGTTGCATTCAGCTGTAACTAATTTTTAAGAATCTTTAAGTATCTTACTGATTTCTATTGGAAGAATATGAAAGGGTCTATGAATGGAGAACTGCAGAAATGTGCATACACTTCCTCTGGTAAATGCTTCCGTAAGTATCCATAGACATATTCCCATCAGGAGGTGGTAAAAAGCTCAAATCTGCAGCCAGCGGTAGCAGACGGTGTTCTGAGCACCAGGTTACAGCCTTCAAAGAGATCTCAGTTTCCAAAGAAGAAATTCTCAGATAAAGTTTGTTTTAAAAGTATTATCTGCCTGACTCTATGTAGAAGAATTAGAGGTGATTTGTTTATTTTCTTCCCAGTCTTCTGGATCTAAGCCTAGATGATGATTTTTTTTTTTTTTTTTGGCATGATACAGGGAATGGGTGCAGTTCTGCTCTGATTAAAGCTACTGTTTGTCCTTAGACAGAGATTTCAGGTGAATCAAATAGTAACAGAGACTACAACATGAATGTATCAGGGCCAAAGTAAGCTTACTTAATGTTCCTCCAACCTAAGTCATAAATGTAACCCAAACCTTTCTTCTTATTATTTTGAAGACATAACTTATGATACATTTAGGGATAATTAGAGAAACATTTTTAGTTTTTGAACTGGTGGTGACGTATGAACTAATTACCTTGTGTTTTTAATTACGTTAGTTAATTCTGAAAATCAGTCAACTCACTTGGCACGGACATGGAAGTGCCATTGCTTTTTAAAGGTGAACCAGGCTGCCTCAGGTGTGTTAATTATTCTGATATAAGAATGAAAGCATCATAGCAGTGCAGCTAATTTGTTATCTGTGCCCTAAATTCACAAGGCTAACAGATGCAGCTGAGGTACTGTTTAAGGACAGCAAAGCTACCAGAAGTACAAATAATAAAGCAACAAAACAGTAGAGAAAAAATGATAGTATGGGTAAATGGAAATGTATGAGAAACTTTTCCATTTAGTAGGTAGTTTAGTAGGTACCTTAGTAAAGAGGAGTTCAGCTCAGTGTGTTTCATCAGACATCAAACCATACAGAAAGATAATCAAGAAAGGAAGTTTTAAAAGAGATGGACAAGACATAAAATGAGGTTCTATTGAATTATGGCAGTGTTTTTGTAGGCTCTTCTGCTTGAGGGAAAAAACCCCAAAATAGTAAAAACTTGAATTTTTTTTGTTTTTATTGTTTGAAATCCTGTGTATTGGACACCAGGAAAAAATTACGGTAAGCCTGAACTTTTCACATCTCATTCACTGGTGATGGGACAGGATAGAAGGCTAATGTTTCAGTTGTGGCTTGGTTCTGCTCTATTGTGTTTTATTATAATTACCCTGGTTTGGGAGTGAAATTACTGATGAAGTGGTGCATGATTCCCATGTCAACATAAAACCTCTACAAACAAGGATTTGGTTGCTAAAATACACACATCACAACATACTATCCTATCATTTACATCTGACAAGACATATCCAGTATTTTGGTTGGCCATCGAATAAAAGAGAACAGCCAAGTTTCCAATAACTTCACTTTCCAGAGTTTAAACGAGACTTCAAAAGCTATAGAAATGCAATACAGGATTAAGAAGTCCTATACATACAATATCAAATCTTTCAAAAAGGAAGAACTATGAGTGCAAATGCTTATTATACTGACTGACACAGTTTCTGGAAATTGTTTGGGATTTGCTATGAAGACTTTAAAAATCTTTTCCATCTGTTCTTTCTCTGGGTTATTTTAGAGTGAATGCAGAGATCTACATCCACAGTATATCATGGCCACAATACATAGTTAATATTTAGAATAGGTATTTCTACTATAAAGCTATGTCTAAAGTCACAGCAACATTGATTTCACTAAATAGGCATCCAAAATAATGCTAGGACTCAGAGTGACTGAAGAATTACATGGATAATCCTGGCTAAATAACAGCCTGAGGAAAGAAACATTCACTTGGTCAATAGTTACAGAAGGCTGACGATTGTCTTCCTTTTCAATGCAGATCTCAAGCCTGGGAAAGGACTGAGTTTTTCTTCACAGAAACATACTTGAATAAAACAGGATCCCATCCGTGGAAATACCCATCCTGTGAAAACTGATCATCTATTCCGCAAAAATTAGGAGTGCACATCCTGTGGTAAGAACAGGATAGTTATTACAGGTTAGTTATTAGCTAGCCAAGACGCTGACACTATGCAAAACACTCTCACTACAGTAAGTGAGATTAGTTAAGTATGGCTGTGGATTAGTTAAGTACATGTTTTCCTCATGCTGACATGATTACCCACAAGGTCAAGGACACCAGACCTTGTCTTCAGCTTCTTTCCAGGGTCGAAATGTGATAGCCAGAGGTGGGGTGTCAAGAGATTATCTCCACATCCTCAAGAAATGTCCGGAGTGGAAGCAGCAGGTTGGCACAAATCTTCCTTAGTTTACGGAGAATGAACTTTGCTCCACCTGTCTGGAGGACTTCTACAAGCAAAATGACAAAAAATGTAATCAGAAGGTGGTGGGATCTTGAAAAACAGCTAACATGTTCTAGTCTGTCATGGCTTGTTTTTACAAGGATATATACAAAAGGAAAGAGTTGTATTCCCTGGCTCTTGCTCTTAGGCCCAGGACCATTATCTTCAAGCTAAGGTGTGTAGCCGCTCAGTTCCATGACAAACTTGCTCAGCCTCTGCTTCTTTTTGTCCTCTGTCATCTCCAAATAGTGTTGAAGCAAATCGTTATTTTTCTTTCAGACACCAGATGCAGATCCAGGCATGCAGCCAACTTCATTTGTTTTTGAACAGAAATAATAAGAGAGACTTTCTGGGATGAGTAGGTGTTGAGTCCAAAGGGCAGATGTGCTTCCAGCTCCATTTATGTTATACCCACATGAGCCTCAGCACACACTACAAAACTTCAAAAAAATAAAATTGGAAAGCAAGATTAAGCCCAATGGCAGGTTGTTGGACTATCAACACAGAGAAGAAAATGGTTATCAATACACTATTTTCCAAATAAATGTCAATAGCCATCATCTTTAGCCAGTCACGCTTATCACAACATTAAGAGCATCATCATGTAGAGTGGAAGGTGACATCTCTTCCCCAGGCCCCAGTCCCAGCAAATGGTCCTTGGGCTGCTGAGTTCACTCCACTCCATTGCACTGTAAGTAAATATCAGACATGGAGGGAAGGGAACGAAGAGCTTTATTTGCTCATGTGCGGGCTGTGAGGAAAAGTAGACATCTTTCTCTGTAAGAGAAACCCCATGGGACAGATGAGAACTAGACACTGTTGTTACAAGTCTCTCTGAAGAAATGAAGTGCTTAGAGTGTTGTTAATAAATTCCTGCTGGTTTAAACTGCTTACTGCTAAAACTGATGGTGATAAAACTGCCTTTACTGAAGAATGTGGCAATCAAAATAAAGCCTTTCATCTTTTTGTGTCAGCCTGGAACTTGCTAGTGGAATTTCCTATTGCATTTCCCAACCATCATTTATTTGTCCTTCTGTCACATGCATCAGGGTGGTTGTTAGAATTTAGGGACATGGAGATATCTGTGGGTGCTGAGGGCGTTGAAACAGATGTTTCTTGCTGTGGCTGTGACAGCTAAAAGAGAAATGTCTGGAACAGAAGGCAAGAAAACAATTTTTTTCTACAAAACTCTAGCACTTGTAGTTCTCAATTTTGTCTGTTGCCAAAAGTGGAGTTGTGCTTCAGTCTAAGTCTGCATGAGAGGGGATATAAACAAAGAACGTGGATCTACAGATGAATAAGTTGGTGACCAGGTGGTTGTGGAGTAGAGGGCAACAATGGGGTAGTGACCATGTCTGCATGGTCAGTGACAGGCTGAGAAGGCAGTGGGTATTGCAGTCACATGAGGGTTTGGTGGGCACCAGTGCTGTTAGTAGTAATTATTAGAGACGTGCAGAGGTTACAAAGTCCCTGTTACAACAGCAGAACTTGTTTTGATAATGATTTGAAAGAGCTTTTTGTTCCCTACGTTGCTGACCCCTCTCACTGTACCAAAAGGTTTAGTTCTGAGGTTCTCCTGGCCCACATGTTTGCCAGCTTTTTACTGTCTGATTTATTCAGTTGGGCCTCAGAAGAGAAATATGCATGGAGAACCACAAGGAAATATAATTTTTTATATAATCTGTGTGTTCACTTAGTAGGAGGAGAAATACTGATCAGTTTTGACTTTGCACACAAAGTCAAATGACTGGAAGAGCACCCAATAACTAGCTATAAACACTTGCATCCTGCAGCGTTGTTGTGTTCTATTCTAGAAGTAAATGGAATATGAGTAGTGAGGCAATTGGCATGGCCCTCATAAAAAAAAAAAAATAAGTGACATTAGAGAAGTCATCTAGGCTGTTCAAACTTGTTGCAGCTTGGCTTCCACCATGACATGATCTCCATGGTCACAAACTTAAGTCTTGAAGGACCCTGCACCAAAGATTAACACCATCATTGCAATAACACTCAAAAAGCAAGGTGTTTGGGGATTTTTTCCACTGTGGAACGCCTACTGACACACACAGCTGAACCAATCAGACAGAAAAGCACAAACCCATGAGCAGTGCATATTCCACATTAGATGTACTCCAAGTGATTAGGGTAACATTGAATGCAGTACTTGCTTTGGTTTTGTATCGTGACCTCTGGGCAAGCATATTTGGCAGGGTCTGTTGATGTGTTTGAGCTTGAATAGAATCTATTGGGAAACTGAATCTTATTTATCATCCTGAAATTCAGCTCTATATATCAACATTACTGCAAAGACCCATTTAAATGACTGAAACCAATGTTTATTTGTGATGAATGATTAACAGAAGGGACACTTGTCAGACCATTTGCTGTTTCTCACTTGCAAAGCTTTGGCTGATATATTGAACTCTCAACAGAAATTGTATCTACAGATCAGTAAATCTGGTGAAGGTCTAGTCAGTCTGGAGTGGTTTTATGTTCACAAACATGGTTTAGACACACAGGGGCTTGCCATGCCTTTTGTGGAGCAGACAACTATGCTCCATGGCGCCGCTTTCTCTCTAACTCTGGGCAGGTTCTTTGCTCATATAGCAAGAGGACAGACCTGGAAGAATTTTGTGCCTCCCCAAGTCCTGAGGTCTTCTGGATCTGTCTGAGATCTGGCAATGCCTGTATGAAAGGATTAAGGGGAAGAACAAGGTTTAGCAGTCTAAAAGGAGATCAAGGATATCAGCATCTATATTTCAGCAGTCAAGGTCAGTAGCATCAGTTGTCCTTGAATGAGGACAATGTTGTATTATTCAGAGGGTTTCAGAGGCCCTGCAGAGATTAATTAGAGCAAGCCTATGACTAGTTTTAGGCTCAGTGAGTTTATTTTGACCCTTGAGGTCCAATATGAGAATGCTTGTTCCTAGGCAACCCCATCAAAGAGTGCCTTTGATGAATACCCAGGAATTAAATCCTTCCAAATATTTTTCTTGTAACATCTCTAGTGCTGAAGAATCTGAACTACTTATCTCTGTCAGCCACTTCTGACTAGACTTTTGAAACACCTGCATTCAGATTTGTCAGTATTTTCATGACATGGCTGTATCTAGGAAGTTCTCCTGCTACCTGACTATTTGATAAAAGTTGATCATACCATGTAATTTTTCCAGGGTCTCCTGTGCTTCATTCATATGCCCAAATAAATTTTGGCAGAAGCAGATATGAGAGATCTGAATTCTGATGTGATATTTCACTTTTGCCACTAAATCCTGCCTAAATGCTGAAGGTTTTAAGCCAGTTGTACAGATGTTGCTTTCTATGCCCTTCCAGGCCAAAGGTGCTGAAGTTGCCTACGGCCTCCACAATTTGTTTGCTCTCTTGAATCTCTTACATCTTTGTGGTTGGGAAAGGAAACTGAGTTTTCCTTTTTGCTCAAGAAACCCTTGGGATAAGTACTGCCGTCACACCCAAAGTTTGTTGGAACACATTTGAGATTTCTCCTAGCCTAAAAGGACTTAAGCAGTTTTGTATATGAAGCTATTTTAAATGCAAATTTGTTGTCTTTTTTTAAAAGGCATATGCTGCAGAACCTCAAATCCTTTCATTCAGAAAAAAGTAACGCACAAATTTATGTAAATATGTTATAAACGGGAAATAATAGACTGAGAAAACAGGGTTTCACCTCTAGGCTTTGGAATAAGGATTTTGGCATTATGTATCTAGACAATATGCTTATAACTTCCATGAAGTGTAATTAACCAGCCACTTAATTTTTAAACTTTAACCCTTTCTAGATTAACTCTGTTTCATCCTAGCATTTGCTATGGAGGAAATCAGAACAAAATATCACAATGTGGACATAGGGTCTTGTTACAATGATTAGGCATAAAATAAATCTGTTTGTTTTCCAGTGGTCAAAGTGGGGTCGGAAATTTTATATTGGTTGTGGCCAAAAAATATTTCTGAAAGAACTTTTGGTCACAAAGAGAGGCTATGTACTCACATGGTTGGTATGGCGTGTGTATACAGCACAGTAGACAATAGAAGCTTTCCCTAAGCTTATTGAAAATTCTCATGCTTAAAATGCATTAATGTATTTCAGTTTCATAAAATTTGAAAATTAAATGTAACTAAGGATTTTGAAGCCATTTTTCTTGTTAAATGGAATATAATGAATTTTTAGTACTTTTGTTCTACAAAAATCTACACCAGCAATGAAATACAATATTATGGGATTAATATAGAAGGTTTCTTTAACATTACAAAAACAGTAAGAACTCTCCTGATTTTTTTTAAACCTTTTACAACAGAATTTTTTATATAATTATATGCAGAAATAAGAAAAGGGTTAAATGGGTTCATAGATGATACCTGTGTAATTGACCCATTAAAATAAGTGCCATGTTTGACAGACAGCAGCAGCCCAGGCCACTGCTGCCTTAGTTAGACATAAATGAGTACACCAGACAATTGCTGGGGAATTTTCTGAAATGACTCACTGGGAGAGCAGGGTGTTGAAGGATGAGGTCGGAAGACAGCAGCAGAGTCATCACTAAATTTGAAGCAAAAGGCAGATAAAATCCGTGAAATTGCTGGTCTTCAAAAATAATTGTTAACCCAGACTATAGAAGAATTTGTTTTAATTGGAATAAGCAGCTCCATTTTCCCTAGAGTCAGCAACATGAATTGTCAGGCCAGAATTTTAGACCATATTCATGCATAAACTAAAGGGAAACTTGAAACTCACTCAAGTGAAATTAAAATACTTAAAAAAGGAAATCAATAATGTTGCTGATTAATTACAATGTTTTTGGTTTTGTTTAAAGATCCGTATTAAATATCTTTATGAGGTACATTCTATGGACTGGCTATTGGGCTTTGACATCCTTGATCAGCCTTTACTAAGGAAGTGATTGCTCAGACAGATTCCATGACATTAGACGTCAAAGCCAGTGGTCTAACAAAACTGCTTTTCTAACAAAATATTTTAAAAGGCTATTCAGGAACTTGCTCGTATAGTCTTGTAATCAGCGGCACGATGCACAGTGTTTATTTCATGCACTGAACTTGCCATGTTTTCTTTGCTTCTGGAAGGCACTTTTATTCAAAGTGTCCTCATAATAATAAAGCCCTTCTAATTTGAAAAAATAAGTAGTGTTACTGTGAAGAATCAGGGATAACAAGGAAAAGATTCAGATTTAAAGAATACTACCACTGTTAGGAAAGGAACTAACAACCAAGAAGTTGAAAGAGCAGACAAATTTAGATGATTTGTAGCCTGTAACCACCAGAAGTTGAAAGAGCAAACAGTACAATGTATGGATGGACACAGATTTGGTTTCTTTATGATCATCACAGGAACAGCCCATATCAAGTTATTGGTGCAGAAAATAGAGAGAAAATATTACTGAGATGTACCAACTGAGTGTGCAAGGCTTATCCAACCTGCACAGAAGGAGATCACTGAGGGTGATGGACTGTGCCAGGCAGTGCTGCTGTGCTGGGAGTGGGAAATGAGGGGAGCTGGCACAGAGGAGGTCGGTGATTTCTTTTCCTTGATGCTCAAACTGAGCTGGAGGAACAGATGCTGTGGAGTCAAGCCTTGCCATGACACAGAACTGTGTTAACGGCAAGCAACATAAACCATGGAAAGGAGCATGAGAAGCAGAAGACAAGCCCTTCCAAAGCCATCAGAGAAATGTCAAGAAATGTCCCAACAATAATGCTTTGTTGCATGTGTTTAGCTCCAATAAAAGTCTTGGTGACAATTAACCTGCCCAGCAACTGTTCTCCAGAAAAATGCATCCTGCACCATATGTCATCCCACACAGTGAAGACTGGTTGTGAAGGACATATGGCTGTAAAATTTTATTTTCTTACCTCTTGGGTACTGTGGTGGGGAAAGAAGTTTGCAACAGGCCATAGAGACCTACTGTTACTGAGCTTTATTGCACCAAGGTTCCTCACTGGTTGTGCTTTTCACCATGAAAGCCCATTTCCTCTGTTGAGCATCCTTGCAGCTCTCTGGCTGGCTTGCTCTGCTTGTTGCTAGTGATTTCCTCTAGTCATGGTGGTTGGGGTGGACCTCGTAGCAGTCTATGTCAGTCAGTGATTTCCTTAAAGAGTGGCATGTGGGATCCACACAGAGTCCTTGCCACATAAAAAAAATGAAGGTTTCCTAAAAGGAGTCTTTTTCTTTCTTAAAAAAACCTCTTTGCCCAATGTTTTGCTATTCTATGGCTTTAGCCTCTAATTAGGGTGGCCATTCACTCCAGGCATGTTGTGCACAGTGGATTTGCCTATGGTTTTCCCCACAGGGTAGTAAACACCAGAGTTTCCTCACCTTTAGGAACCCAATGATTTTCAAGTGAAATATACCAAAATACAGTAACTTGGGACACAAATTAGGTCTGTATAGGACTGCTCACTGGTCCATGTGCATCAGCTCTCCAAAGATTTCCTTGTGAGCCATCCAGGGCTCAGATGGAGACAGCAGCCTAACACTCTGAACTCTCAGAGGGGAGCTGTTCTTGCCCCAGGCCATCAGCCAGACCTCTGCAAGGCAAAGGGTGATTGCTTAAGGTGGTAGTTCTGAGAACTACATGCTGGTGATGAATGCAAAGAGTTTAAAAATATGTAACTATGTCTTTATTTTTTCAGAATTTACAACAGCCATCACCAAGCTAAATTTCAGGTCGTAGAACGGCTCATGTCACTGCATGTTAATAGAACAGGAATTTCACCTTTTATAATGTTAGGGGAAATTTTCAAAGAACACTAACTCATGTTATCTGAAATCCAGCTGTTTTTTGTCTGCTACTTCCAGGAGCCATATGGTAACCAACCATAGTCTTTCACAAATTGTTTTTCTTTAATGAGTATAATCATGGCACATTCAGTGGATATTTTCACTGCATGAACATGCGCTGTGCTTTGCAATTCTCCCCAAAATCTCAGGGCTGCTTTTAGGCATACTCAGAGGTTATGAAAGAAAGTTTTCCTAATCACCTGTTCTTATATTTTGACCCTGATGTCCACACATTGGACTCTTAGCTATACATCTGCAAACACATAAATGCTCATATTTACATATGTATGCATATCAATATGCAGACAGACACACATTTACTTGTATCTCAAGAAAATAAAATGTATCAGAGATCCTTTATCTCACCCTGCTAAATATGCAGTCACAGAAATGGCCACATAGGTCATTGTATTGAGAGTAAAGGAGAGCAAAACTATTCCCTTCTGCACAGCAGAAAGAAAAGTAAACCCTTCAACCTTAAATCTAAACCTTTGTGTTACAATCTTTAGTAATAAATGCAGACACCCCAATGGTTACTATGATTTTCCTTTTGGGAGGTGGGGGAGGGGGTGCATGTATTTTGAGAATTTCAAGACTAATCATAGAAATGCTTATTGTTTTAGTGACCAGTGTGGCTGCTTTTTTTTGCTGTGTTTTTTGTTTTTGTAGAAGCTAAAAATAATTTAATTGGTTTGTGTTAGCAAGAAATGCTTGGGTTTTCTTCTGTGCTGCCATGTGGCGTAGTCTGGGATGTGGGTTTTTAATGGCCTGAGTAGTTTGTGCTTTGCCCCCACAGTATCATCAACACCACATGCTCCAATGTACCCTCATGTTTGTACAAGGAAATGAAACCTCCAGGCACTGCAGCCTTTCTTTTAATAACTGTTCCACCTGCCAGACCTGAGTCAAAGTTAGACTATACAGCTTTCTAGTGCTGTATAGTGCTTGGGCAGAAAGCAGAGTTTAAAAACAATGGCGATTGTTCACATATGCATTGAGTACTTGCCATAACCTTTGTGATTCATTTTTTTTATTAATATTCCAAGACTCCTCACACAGAACTTCAGAGGTATTACCTTCACATGTTAAAAAAAAAAAAAAATTAAAAGGCATTCAGGTGAGGAACAAGGCTCCCAATGTCTCAGTTTAAACAGGTTTATGGACAAAAGGAACTGTGTGACCTTGGTGCTGAGTTAGAATTCATTGCAAATAATGATCCTGAGAAACTGAACTGCAGTTGCTTGCATACACTGTCATCTGGAAAACTTTTTAAACTTATTGCAGCAGTAGTGGAAATTATATACTTGATGCTGCAGGTCCCTAAATCAGTCAACCTCTTGGACCTAGGAAGGAAAAAAGGCAAGGATGGGGAGGAAAGAAGAAAGATCACTCACCCAGTAGTCATAATTTGCCTGGCATTTTTATTCTGTTTAGTGTGAATCATCCTGTAGTACTACGTCAAAGTCTGGAGGATAAGGCTGCTTGTGTCTTATCCCAGAATATGTGGAGACCTTTATGCTATGCCACTGGTTCAGGTTTCTTTTGATCAAGCCAGACAGTGCTTCATGTTTTAGTCTGTAAAATTCTGGCTTCCAGACTTGCTCAAGGAGCAGATTTCAGTTCAGGAAGGAAAGTGGGCAGTGTGACAGAGCCAGTTGCATTACTCAGCTCACTTACTGTGTCAGGGCACTGTAGAAAAGTTATCTCTTGCAGATAATGATATATTGACAAAAACTCATCTCTTCAGCTGTATTGTCTTTATATATTACAGACAATTTGGATCCACAGAGTTTCTAAGCAGGAGCTGTTTATGAAGATGAGAGTAACTTTTTGCTTTCAGTTGCTGAACCTTCCTCCCCATTGAGATCACAGTAAAACTTCCCTTACACAAAAGGATTTGCTGCTGTCTGGCACTCTTAAAAGCCTGTGACTTGTGCAGTTAAAGTTTTGTGTCAAGATTCATGCACTTACAGGCTTCTACTGCACTCCAAATGAAAAGGCAGCAAGGCTTTTATTATAGTTGGTCCAACTGTACTAAGTTTGCTTGCTCTGATATCAAGTTCCTTTCATGTTTTACACCTACAACCAGAAGAGGTCCAGTAGTGTCTTTTCAAGGGGCATTTGAAATCATGTTCCACTGATTTTATGGGCTCATTTAATATGTATTACTAAATTAATAATTATTTACTAATTATTATTTAAGAAAAATGAATATTTTGTGTATGGGTTGGTGAATGATTTAGAATGTTTTTTATCATGAGATTGTCCATTGATCAAAACATTATTATCCCCATAAAAAAATCTCAAGCCATTACTCCTTAAATGAAAATGGTAATTATATCAAATGAATCACAGAAAAAAGTAATCCAATCTCCTTTGAATGTAGTAAAGCACAGATTTATGTGCTCAGGAGTGCAAGGAAGGTTTTGCTTTCCTCTTTGTTTGTCACTATCATCTGTTTCCAGAGAAGAGGCACAGCTATGGAGCTCCACTACTATCTCCATGGCCAGACCACTTCGTCTAGGAAAAAAAGTTCTAGAATCATTAAGGTTGGAAAAGACTTCCAAGATAACTGAGCCCAACCTTTGACCAAACAACACCACTCCAACTGAACCAAAGCACTAAGTGCCATGTCCAGTCATTTCTTGAACACTTCCAAGGGTAGTGACTCCACCATCTTGCTGGGTAGCCTGTTCCAATGCTTGACCACCCTTTCTGTGAATTCCTTCTGATGTCCAACCTGAACTTGTCCTCCCTGATCCTGAGATGGTCCCTTTGTCCTGTCACTGGTTGCCTGGGAGAAGAGGCTGATCCTCATCATGCTGCAAGCTCCTTTCAGGCAGCTGTCGAGTGACAAGGTCTCTTCCGAGCCTCCCCTTCTCCTGATATGATTTACACTCTAGACCCTTCTCAAGCCTTATTGCTCTTCTCTGGACATGTTCCAGTATCTCAGTATCTTTCTTGTAGTGAGGGCCCCAGAACTGAGCACAGGATTGGAGGCACAGCCTCACCAATCCCAAGTACAGTGGGAAAACCCTGGTCCTGCTGACCACAATATTTTTTATACAGGCCAGGATGTTGCTGGCCTTCTTGACCATCTGGGAACATACTGGCTCATGTTCAGTCATTGACCAGCAATCCCAGGTCCATTTCTGCTGGACCCCTTTCCAGTCAGTGGATGTGGATATTTAACAAACTCTCCACTTAACCTCCTGTGATTTCCCTGCAAAAGGTTGCTTTGTTGTACTCTATCCAACACCTTAAAGTCTTCTCTAATAGCAGTCTTAATCAAAGCAACCATATTTCTTCTAAATCAGTCATTCCAAGTATCCATGCCACAGTTTTCTCTGTGCTTACACTAAGTTTTGCTTTAGGGGTTTTTTTGGGGGTATGTATACAGTAACTGCAAGCAGACATAGGGTTGGCAAGGTTCAGAAGAACTAAAGGAAATATTATCTCCATAAGACATGAACTATGTATCTGACTCAAACTTATGAGTGAATGTTAGAATGTGGCTAGGAACTGGAGTACAAAAGCCACCATAACCAACCAGTTAATGCCACTAGATGATGAAAACCATGCTAATTACATGCTTGTATTTGCCTTTACAGCCATAGGAAATTTGTGGTAAAGCACAAACTGGAAAGCCAGCAAAAAAACACCATCAGTATCTCCAAATGTGTGTCAGATTTTTGCAAAAGCATAAATAACTCAATTTTTAAAACCCTTTTTTTAAAAAATCCACTTTGCTGTCCTAGAGAATAGGAAGCCCAAAACTTTGGCTGATAAGTCTGTGAGCAGCCCTTAACATGCAATCCCTATTGTCCTGCTCTAAGAAGAGATGGGGAACTGCTGTCAGAGCTGCTATTAGGGGCCAAATGGTCCCTCAAAGTGCAACCTGGGACACCTTCTTCAAGCCCTGCTGAGACCTGAAGAGCATCAGTATCCCAGGATACTTCAGCAGGAGCAGAAGGAAAGAGAAGGCAGCAGATGCATGCGCTGGAGGCAGCCCTGGAAGCAGGAGCTCACCTGCTCAGCCCATCAAGGCAGAGTGCTAAGGCATGGCACAGTATTTTGTGTTGTCCTGAAACCTTGACTAATCCTCCAGAGTTTCTGAAATCTTACCATCTTGCAGGATTAGGAAGCAAGGAAAAGGGCTACATACCACTTCTTGAATTCTTTGTAACTTTCCAGCTATACTGTCACCCACATAATGGTTTCTAGGGAAGAAACAGAAGAAGAGAGCATTCAGATATTGCTACACATCCTGGGCTTTGTCTGCAGCTTCTTTTAGGGGTAGTCTTTGGCCATTTGCTTAGAGGCCAGTCTTTTTAAATTAATCAGGCAAGGCTTGGAATATGTTTATAACTTTTCTTGAGATCCCCAACTTGATGTGAGCTCTGTTGTTTCAGATGTCCCTTGGGAAAATGGTGCAGCTAGAGTGGGAGGTGGTGAAGGTTGTCCTGCACTTGTTCTACTCCCTGTCAGCCCTGTCTTTATGGATCCAAAGGAGTTATTGTAGTGAGCAGGAAAACTCCCTAAAATACCAGTGGTTTTTGCGGACAGACTGTTACCTTTACGGCAGGCTGGGTTCCTTCCCATAACATATTAGGAGGCTTTTATAGGATCTGTCTCCCTTCAGCTCTATGGGCTGGAAGTTGTTTTGTTACTGTGAGTTTGAAGCTTGGGGTGTGAAGACTGTGACCAGGGGCCCAAGGGATTCCCTGGGCTGTAGCCACAGCAGCAACCATTTGTTTTCTTTTGACAGCCTGTGGAGGCCCTGACGGCAGCTCAATTCCACCAGCTGACTACAAGCTACAAACCACAACCCCTCTCCACTGTTTTAGAGTGTATACCTGACAGGAATATAAGTCCTGGAGGGCCTAGCTCTGCTTTTCCAACTGTTCTCTAGCACTCGACTGGATTTTTATTTACCCAGGATTTGCCTGAAGGAGTTTGCTTGTATTTCAGCATCCCTAGAATTCCATCTGCAGACTTCCCCTCTGGGGATACTTAAAGGGTGAGATGTTCAGAGGGGTGGGAGGTCTTTTAACTTGGGTAGCATAAGAGGTCTGCAGAAAATATGTTGTCTCTCTCTACAACTGTCAAGACAGTGTGCATGAACCAGGTTAGGAAATCAAAGAAAGGATGTTTCATCCCTTAAAGCTGTCTATGAGGATGCTGTTTTCATGTCCAAGAGCACTTCCCAAAAAGTACAGCTAGAAGGAATTTTAGATAAAACTGAGGTGGAAGAAGGACATTTCTTCACATTTTTCTGTGTAAAATATTAGACCCCAATGGTCTGTTCTGTCATACCAGTACCTTCAGCCAGAGGAAGACTGATCAGGTTTCATTACCATGCTAGTGCTAAAATCTTATTTTTCCAAAACATACAGGAAAAGTCTTGAAACTCCAAGAAGAGGCAGATTACTGTGGAGGTATGATCTTGGATAGATACTTACTGTAAACAAAGAATTCCCTCTTCCCATTTCCCAGTTTTGAGAAGAATCAAACCTTACTGAAGACAAAGAAACAATAATCAAACCCCCCAAACATATGCGTCACATATAAAAATGGTCTGTAAAGCCCCAAATTTATTTATGGATATGGTCAGACATCATGGATCCTGCCACATCTGATGTCTGGCCTCTCAATCTCTGTGAAGACTGGGGGTTTTCCACAGGCTGCCCATTAGACAGTAATCTCCAAATTCAGCAGTCCAAAATCTGGCTCAGCAACTGTTTGCCTGCTCTACTTGGTCAAAACAGCCAGGCTGGAAGGATAGTTATTATTGCCCTGTGGTGTCTACTACGATGTCTTTTCAATCTGCTCCATGATAAATTTATATACAGGACCTCAGCTGTGATGAAGATCAATTTTTACTCTCAAACTCTTACAAAACTGCTGCAGAGATCTAAACAGACCTGAATATCTTAAATAAATGGTGGCTGTCCCACGCTCAGTCTGCTGCTTTATGCTAAAGTTTAGCCCTACCAAGGTCAGTAGAACATGCATCCTGCAGGGATGTGGCCTAGGCCTCACTGAGGGGTTAAGCATGCCGATTTCAGCAGGAAACAAGGAAGAAGATGGTTGCTTATTGCTTGGGGCTTTGTTATAAACAGGTACTTCTGAAAACCATTTTCTAGCAGTGTACAGCTACAAACACAATATTATTTCTAGAAACCACCCATGGCCTCAGTGCTGAAAGATGCAGAGAGGCCTCAGCATTAGGAACGTCAAGTTCTCTTGTTCCAGACTGCGGTTTCCTTACACCTTTCCATTTTGGCATTAGTTTGCAAAGCCACTCTCCATTTTTAATATTTAAAGGTTAGCTGACGCACCAAGCATATTCTTGGGAAATGGTGGAGCTGCAGTTCCAATAGACATAGCTGAAACTGGGAAAAGTAACGTAGCTGCGTATCTCAAACAAATGGGGCGACAAGCTGCATGAGCCAGGAAATACATATTTGCCTTGCCTAGGGAGTAAGTCTTACTTTCTGCTTCAAACTATAAAGATGATGGCTAAAATTAGATGATTCATGTTGATTCACTACAGGTTTAAAAACAAAAAGTCTTTCTGACCAAATTCTTTAGTGGGCAGGAGAGCCTTTTTTGTTAGAAACAAAAAAAAAAAATCCAAAAGGCAAAAAGCACAACACACATACACATTCACACACGCTTAAAAGTTACTGTTTTTTACCCTGGAAAATGTGGTTTCTCTAATTGAGGGTTGTAAAAAAGAAAAAAACCTTTTAAAGCATCCCACTCGATTAGTCATTCCAGGGTGGGTCAGTCTTATCATATCACGTGACGTCCAGTAATGGTGATGCAACGAAACAGATGCTGTCTGAATTTTGTGCCACCAGTTAGCAGCAAAACTGTGCAAATCAAACCACTGTCCTTTTCTAGAAATTCCAAAACATCCCATCTCTTCCAGCCTCTGTGCTTAGTAGCCTCTGCCTTCCCAGACAAACTAAATACATGATCATTTCTTCTTCAGCAGTACATGACAAGAATAAGTTCCAGACTACTGGGAATACAGCTCAGTGGGAATTCTTGTTGTGTACAGGGGGGTACTGTACCTTCTTAGAAAAAGAGTTGGGAAAAAATAGTATTTCCATAAATTGAGTACAATCTGGTATTCTGTACAGTTTTATACTATATATACATATATATATACACACTTATATTGTCTGGCAAGAAGTACTGTACATAAAATCTCATCCTGAGACAGGATTAACCCACTTAAATCTTTCAATACACTGTATCACCCGTGAAAGTTTTTACCCAACCTAAAAGGATGATGACGACAAAATGGTACAAATTCTGTTTCTATTTCGTATATTTCTCATCAAACCGGTATCTGGATAGAGAAAAAGGAAAGATTATGTGCTGTACTGTCAAAATAATGTCCAATGTATTTAAACAAATTTCTATTAAGTAGAGGACATGGCTTTGAGTAACTGACTATAACCAACTTCCACCCAAAACATGAGGGAAAGCCCAATAAAAGTGCTACACCCGAGATTTTATTGCCACAAAGTAAGATAGTGTTAGAAACACACAGAGAAGTGCAAGGGTGCAATCAGAAGGACTAGCATCAAGCACAGCAGTGACTATAAATCAGCTTGTCTGAATAAATGACAAAGTATGATTTTTACATTGAATCTGGTTTTACTTGAAAAAAATAGTGATATTTCTACTAGAAAATGTAGCCTGGAAGTTATTTATGGCTGAACCTTTCTTCATTCTGCAGGTGCATACAACAGATACACAGCAACACTGTCATTGCCCTTGAAACATTTCATTTAGATACATATCCTGCCAAGGTTTTCTACCTTAAAAGTAAAGTTGTCTAAATATCTCTGAAGCTACTTCGCATATATAAGTAAACCCTAGTGGGAATTTCCCCAGTGGGAAAATGCACTCCATTTCCAATTACACTTCTAAAATTTGTAGACATGACTTTTATAGATAAACAAGTGGTACCAGAGATTAATTTGATCATGCAATAAATTCCTGAAGAACAAAAAGCAGAATTTTCAAAATATGAACCCAGCTGTAGTGAAAAGAAAGTGCAATTGAGCAAAGAGCCCACTACCATTAGCTTGCTACAGACCAGAACTGAGCAGTATCCCCAAAGGAGACACAACAAGGGTCAATAGGTGCCTTCCTAAATTAAACTCCAGAAAGGTATGTTGCTACTGGCACCAGAAGTTTGCTCAGCCATTGTGGTATGTGTGCATCGAAGTCAACTGAACACACAGCTGTGGCAGAACCAAATTGTCCCGGGATTCACCCTTCGTGCTTGAGTAGCTCTATGTTCTCTCTGCAGTGGTGGCCCTGTGAGGCTGAGGCATCAGAAGTTTCCTGTGAGACAGAGGTGTCCACTCTAGCATCCAGTGAAGCCAGCATGTTGCTTGTGAGAAGCAAGTCAGACATTTTGAGAGGTTTCCAAGTGCTGGCCTATGAATGGGGCTTGGGACTTTGGAAATGGTCTGGGGTAAAGTTCAGCAGTGACTTATGAAATTGAGACTGAGGAAATAAAGTGTTTGGCCTAAGTAAGAGGAATTGGGATACTTCAGGCAGGTTTTTGATGGAGTAATGGTTGAAGAAGCCTGATTTGCAACAGAATGACAACAAAGTGAGTTTAAGAATTAAAAGGGCTGGTGAAGTAAACTGCAACAAAACCATTGCTTTTCACAGGATAACACCTTTTTTTAGTGTTGATGTTTTCCCAGACTGAATATTCAAAAAGCTTCAACAAGGCTTGCAAAAGACCCACAATGCCACCAGTTATACTCTACCTTTGGCTTTCATGATCAATCCTTTCTCCACCGGCACAACCATGATGTGTAAAGGCTGAGTCTGAGCTAATTACAGCTTTGAGGTGTTAGGGAGTCATGTATAGACTGGACACCCAGGAAAGGGCTGTCCATACTGGGTCTTCTTGGCCAATAACTCAACCCAAAAAGCATCTTTTCATGGCTGCAACCATGTGGTCTCAGATCCCACATACAATAGACTCCCCATCCCCTGTGTGATGTATGATGCTCTAGCATGACAACTTGGAGCAACTGAGCAGAAACCAGCCGTTTTCTGAGATAGAATAGAGGGATGCAAATGGTATTTGAAAGTGGAAGAGCAGGAGACCTGTCAAATGAAATTGGAAAGAGAATTGAAATATAATTTCCCACAAGACATGAACTTTGTACTGAATATTTCAATACAACCTATGCAACAAATTGAGATATCATTGTAGTCAGAAATGGATATGCAATCTATATGCATTTGCAGGAATGTGAAAGGCTTAAAAGTGCTGAATATTATAGTTTATGGCCTTTATTGGAGACAGCCAAGACATGCAATGGTATGAAGTTTAATTTGGGAAGGGAACACATTTTCTGGTTATTTTGTACTTTTTTACTTACATTTTGTATGGGAGAAATAGCCCAGTCACCTTAAACATTTATGCCTTGTGAATTTACTCAAGTGAATTGTATAAAACCAATACAGAACAGGGCATCACCCATTCTGCTTGGAACAGGCATAAGCATGAGAGTTCTGGAACTAACTGAAGGAGTGTGACAACCGTACTGTGCTGCAGCAACATGCTTTGTCTTTTTACTAGCATGCCGTGTATTTAAGCAAGGGCCAATTTACATGAACTCTTAGGTTTTGCTTTCTGACTGCAAGACTGAATACAATGAAGGAATAATTCTGAATAAATTTATTTTAAATGCCATCATGTCAAAATGGTCAAAGAATTTATCAGCTTCTGAACTGACCCTGTAATGAGTGGGGTCAGCAATGGCAACACTGGTTTTAGCAGTTCTCCTGCCTGCAACATTATGGGTGCAAAGACCTTTCTGAAGAAGTTGTGAAATATAGAAACATTCTAGAAACAGCTGGGAAATTTGACAGAATGCAATAGTATTGCACAGAAATAAAATGCTTTTCTAGGCTTAAAAATGGCCAGCGTTAAACAGGTGATACTGCACAGACCTGTCACTTGGACAATGTAGGCATAAAATTTATTACTCAACACTTGTATTCTGATGTTTCCATTTCTTAGTAATTCAAATTGCTTGCCAAATATGAGGAAACTTAAATTCCAAAGATGATCCGATGCTGTGTAAAAGAGGGATCAATCATTTTCCAACAGATGATATCCAGGAAATATGCTCGCCAGAATCTCAGTGTGAGGCAATGAAGTCTCTGTAACTGAAAGCAAAGGCCAACTTATTTTACACAGCTCTTCAGCATGATTCGGTTTTCCAACACTCAGTATCTACTTTGAAGTAACCATGACTGCTCCATCTTGTTTTCTGTATTCATATTGTTGGAATATTAACCTTTCTTCATTTCCAGCTCTCAGTTGCAGAGCTTCTTAGTGGCTGACACCTGGGAATTTATATGCATGAAGGATGTTAGCCATGAGTTGGTCATGGATTAGATGACCCATCTGTGTATTCTGTGTGCGCAGACTCCCAGAGTCCCTCAGGCAGCAAGGAATCTCAGGAGGTCTCTGCTCAAAGAAGGGTCAGAGCTGAATTCAGACCACATTGCACAAGCCTGTGTCCTTTTGGGGCTTGAAAGTTTCCAGGACGATGCCCTCTTCCTGGTATCCTCCTCCTGCACTCCAGGAGGCTACACTCATGTCCCACCCCAGATCACCCTGCCAGGGTGCTTTGGCCTGAGGAGCCTGGCTGAGCAGTGCTGTACAGCTGAGTGCTCAGGCAGCTTTAGAACATGAACATTCACAGACTTACTCTCCTTTTGGGTTATGACTTCCCTATGTCTCATATCAATGTTAGTGCTCAATGCCCTGGGGAATGGCATCTCAAGGAAGGCTAGCGGAGACCTGTGGAGTCTCCCTGTTGACCTAAAGAATTATATTTAAGATTGGAATGTCTCTGGGGAGAGCTAACACACCACAATCACAATAGTAGCATAGCACATGTGAACCCTGTGTGTGAGAAGAAAATATTTCAAGGAGCCAGAAATAAAGACAAGTTCCATTAGCCATCTGCTAAAAGTGACTTGTCTTTGTTTTCCACTCTAAGAGCTGTGGACTTGGACAGGCAACAGAGGAAACCTTACCTTCCCAGAAATTTTAACCAAGCTGAATGAATTTATGTGAGAGAGCTGAAGTGGCAGACAGTGATGGGAAAGATAATCAATGCTAGGGTGAATGCTTTGCTTCAGTGACTCAGATATTGCCCAGTTAATGTTACATTCAGTACTTGCAACATTCCAGCACAACCCCTGTGGCTTTCCCCACTGGTTTCTTCACTGAATATTCATTCCTGGTAGGACTGAAGTGGAAACAGGGGAAGAGAGACACGTACCATCAGATGCAACTTATATGGACCCCTTTAGCTGAGCTTGTGCTCCTTGATAAAGTGCAGCAAAAGATTATAAACTGGCATGAATAAATTCAAGCTGGAAAGTAGGAGCTGTCTAACTGTTAGAGGAAGGGGATCTTGCAACACCCTATTCATAGGAGCAGTGGGAGGCAAAACAACGTGATTATTTTTAAGATGGAGCAACCCTGTGCTTGTGAAGGGGAAGTGTAGTAATACAAGGACCTGACCTTTGTGGTCCAAGAAATCCTAGTGCTCTCTTGATTAGTAGGAAAGGTGGATTTAAGAAAGCTACTTAGTCATACAGAGAAAAACAAATTAATTTCCCTTTATTTTGTAGATGACTGTAATGGATTCATGTAATGTAAGTGAGTGAAGAAACACTTGTTGCTTGAAATGTGGAGTACTCCCCCAAAACAACGAATGCAGCTGCTCCATTTTTCTTTTCATTTGACTTGTGGTTTGTGAAGCCCTGGGAATATTTTCTTTGCCTAATTAGAGCATAATTCATAACCAAATGTTTGATGAGAAGTGTCATATTTCTGAGCTCTTTGCTTTTTACAAAAAATCCCAGCAACAAAACCTTTCAAAAGCAGATGTATTATACTTATCTGCTATTGGGTAAACAAGTCTTGGATTTTGGGGTTTGGGATTTCGTGACCTGCTTGTGCCACAACAGCTACGAGTGTCTAAGACCCGTCATGAAGTTTCAGTTTGGCTCATGCACACATATAAAATCCACAAATGTTAAAAATGTGATCGCCAGAGCACTTACCCTTGTCTCTCATGCTGCCAGCCCTGGCCCAAGTTAAGAAGGGCTGCAACAACCTCCCCATATTTCACACATGGTGTGAATGTTCAACCAAACCCCTTTCATGTCTGATGGACCTTCCCCTGAGGGTGGTCTGCAGCTGCTGGGCTGAAAATTGGTGATATGCTACTTATTGTCAGGGTGCATTTTGGAAATTCAATTTATTTCCAATGTGAAATACCAGTCAAGATGGTCCTTCTACAGAAGGTCCAACTGGTTGCTCTTTACCACAGCTATTAATTACCTTTCTCTGCTCTTAGTTGTCTGTCAAGCAAATTGAATTTCCCATAGCTGTCGATTTTGTGGGCAAAGCAAAAGCAGTAGGTATCATACGTCTTAAACATAATGCTCATAAATAAGCTAGAGAAGCATGGTCAAGACAAACAGAAGATTCTGGGCTGGGGCAAAGCTTCTAGAAAACCACATAACCTGTGAAGTCAAAGGGATGCAGTAAGCAGAGTTTCACAGGGATTTTATCTGAGTCTGATACGATGCAGTATTTCCAGGTCTGATGCAAGGATAGAATAAGGTATTGACTAAACATGCAAACGACACCAAGCTGGGGAGAAGTGCAAGGTTAGACCTCAAAGAAATCTTGCCATATTGGAAACACATCATGGAAACAAAATGAAACAAAACATTTTTCAACAGGACGTGTGCGGGGTGTGCAGACACTGAGTGGAAACTAGGCAGCACACCAGTAGGAAAGCACCTATAAGCTGAACATGAGTCAAGAGAATTGTAGAGCTATAAGAAAAGCAAAAACTGGGCTCCACAGAGAATGGCCAATAAGACACATGGATGGAAAAGCCCAAGCATGGAGCTACAGCACAACCACAGCTGAAACTGTGTCTAGTTGGAGGGCTTGCACATTAAGAAGGACATAACTACTTGGAAAGGGTACAGAGACATGACAAAGCGCATGAGCCTGGAAAGTACAGTCTTGGAAAAATGATTGGATTTATTTGTGTTTTTCCTGAAGAAGAATGGCTGATTAGGGACATCACAGGTTTCCAAACCATGAAAAACTGCTGATAAGGTGAAGAGAACAGTCATTTTTCATACCTGTAGGGGAAGAAAAATGTCTATGGGTTGAACATCAGCTAGGACACTCCTAGGAGCATGGGAAACAAAGAATGAGGTAACTGACCAGTGCAAAAATATTTTGGAGACTGCTAGGAGCAGTCTGATTAAATGCTGATCAGGAATGATGCAGCTAGTGCTGACCCAGTCATGGGACAGCAGAGATGAGTTAGACAGCCCGCTGAGGTGGAAATCACTGACCTGGTAAAACAACAGTTGGAAATGCGAGTGACGGCTCAAAGCTATTTTAAAAATGAGCTCATACCACTTCAAAGAAACTACAGCTTCACAACTCTTTTTCATAGCTGCCTGGAAATTCTGGGCAGCTAAACTCTGGGGAGATGGGGCTGTATGATGCCACTTGAGAGCAACTGACAGAAAGCACAGTTTAATGCTTGGCAATAAAAAGTTTTATTGTCTGGTTTAGTCACTCCTCACCATTGCAACATCACCAGGACAGCATTAATATCACAAGTTTTAGCTTGCAAAATTTCACCTTAAGATAGAGAGAAACAGTGAAAAAGAGATATGAGTTTAGTTTGGATTGGTTTATATTGCAGCGTACATGCAAATTGAAGTACATATGCCAAAAAGGGCAGTGAACTGCACAGAAATATGCTTCTTAAAGAACTTCAGGGCCTGCCATCAAGCATTACCATCAGTTTGGGTATGTTCAGTATGCCTGGGTTCCTTTCAGGTACCATTCAGGTTTCTCACAAAAATTGCAAGGCTTTGAGGGTTTCAGGGAAAAAGGGCTCAGGATCAAGATCCTGTGGTCCACTGACCCAGGCAATCAAAACTAGAGCTGCTCACAGCAACTCTTTGTGCTCCCAAAGGTTTTGGTAGACAGGGCTCTCTCACATTGTGAAAGGACCAAGAGGGGGGCATTTTCATAAGCCCCAGAAAAGCATCTTTTGGGCCACGTTTACGTGAAAAATTATATGTGACATGTAGTGCAACAGTGTCCCAAAAGAGCAAATGTGTACAGTGGTGTAACACAGCACAAGTTCTTTCTATCAAACAGCTTTGATAATGACTTGGGACAAAAAAACAGAAAAAAGTGTCAAAAAACCATGGGGAGTTGATGTGAAAAATAACACATCAATAACTTTTGGTTAAAAACACTCTGATGCTACGTATACCCAGTATTCTTTTATTCTATTTTGATGGTTTTACATGAGATGTTTTTCTGAGGACTAGAGTTGTGCCTTTGTTGTAAATTTATTATGAATATTTACTCCTCAAGGTTTTACAAGGAATATCTTTGAAGTTTGACCTCCATAATGACTATAAAAAGTCCTGAAAAGACAGAATCCAATCTGAATGCTATCAAAAATTGCACAAAGATACAACAACATGGAAGGATTGAGGTTAATCACAGAATTATATAGCCTCATGATCTTCCTCACCCATTATACCAGAGCAGGCTGCTACAATAGAGACAAACAAGATTTTCTGAGTGGTATTATCTTCAGTGTCAGCAAAATCAAAACTACATCCTGCAGGGGAAGGTATTGCTGATGTGGTCAAGATACTAAAGATCTAACAGATTTACAGAGCTGCATAAGCAGATTTTTAAATAAGATTTCTGGACTGAGAAGATGTGCAAGTCCCTGGAATGCTTTCATTGCAACCAGATGGTACACAAGACGGGAAATATCAAGTGTGAAACTATTAAGAGGAGGAGGTCAAATATCAGCCATTGAGGTGGTTAACATCTGGATGTTTAGTAAGCCTGTGTGGGAAGAAATCCAGAAGTCTGGTTGAGGCAGTATTTAATTTTCAATTTAAAGAAGCTGATAATGATGGAAAAAACGCATTAACTTCTTGCACTAGCAAAATCAAACAAGTTTTTTGTTGTCTAAACAACAGTTTCTTAAATGAATAACACCTTTGAAATTTGAGTGTTGAAATTTTCCATCTCTTTGATGATTAACAGAACGAGACTGATAAATCTGTCTTTCAGCTCCATAATGCTCTCTATCTCCTAGACCTTACTGTGGTGGCCTCTTTTCCCCCAATTCTTTCAGAACAGTGAAACCAGAAAAATACGTTCACTGTCGTGTCAGCACTGAGTTTGGTGTATTTAAAACCATTAATGGAAAGAAACCTCATTTCACAGGGTTCTGTAAGAAGAAGTTTGAGGTGATGTGAGTAATTTTGCTTGGGCATTTATGCCAGTTTACATTGCTGCTAACAGTAATAATCCTTTGACTGCCCTCACTCAATGCTTAAAACTTGAGAACATTTTCATGTAGTACATGACAATTTCTGTTGACTGTGTTCCCCAAACATCAAGGTGATGAAAATTGTTTCATCAGCTTGAAATTTGACAGTCATTAGTCTGAGTTTCAGAATAACAAAAACTGGGAAAATGATGATCAGAAGTGCATAGTCTTCCAGGCACATCTGGCACACTTCTATTTCATGTAACTTTTTGAACTTGCTGCAATGCAGTTCCTTTGGGGAGCTCCTTATGTATGAAAGGCTTATGTTCTCTTTCTTTTCTTTTATTTTGGAATACTAAAAAAAAATATTTGCAAAGAGTAATGTCTGGGTTACAAATGGGATGCTAAACCAGCCATCATTCACATAATCTGCCACTGTAGATTTGGTAAGCCAAAAAAGAGTCTGAGTCAGCCAGGTCTCTGAGGTCCCAAATTACATTTATTTTCCTAATGTCATGCTGAGCTCAAAAGGAATTTAGCTGCCTAAATAATTTTTCTTAATTTTGTTGTTAAAATCTCCAGACTTCTTAAAAATCATGTTCTAGATAAAGGAAGAACTACAAACCCATCTTTTTATATTAGCACATAAAATCATCTGCAGATAATGCTAGTAATTATTTGGATAGCGGTAACACTATCAGACAATAAACCCTTTGTCACAATTTCAGTTAAAATAATCCCCTTTCCTAACCAATGAAAATGGAATTTTAAAAATAAATAAATAGACCTCTGAGGGAGAGTTTTAATGCCTTGCTTGGATATGATACATTTCTCAATAGGAATCTGAAGGTGAAGCCCTTCCCTGTAATGGATGGAAACAAATAGAGGCCCAATGAACGGAACAATAGAACGAGACAAGCTTCTCTATGTAACCAGGAAGAAAAGGGTGCAGGGAGGAAATATTTTGTTGTCTTAAAGTTGGTTTGAAGTAGTTTTTAAAAATGTTTTATGCTTTAATAATATGGCTGGGGGAGTGGGGAGTTTTTGCCTGGAATAAAACTGGAAGAATGATTCACCACATGTCTGCAACTGTGCTATGATCCCAGTTAAGTTTGACACCACTAACACCTATGAGTCAGCGGAGGCTCTTTGGGATGTGCTTTGCCTGCCCTGTTTTGAGACTGTTGCAGTAGGATCTTTACCCAAGGCTGGAAACTGGCTCCCAGCTTTGCCCGTGTCAGTTTTTCCTACCTACTATCAAATACCACCAGCCTCCACCAAGAGAAGGGATCTATTGCTACATTCCATGATCTGTGCACTACAGCTGTACCCGTCTATACTGTCTATGTCCAGGACTTCAATACTATTTATCATCTCTCTCTAGATAGCCAAGATAACAGAGGTTCCCATGGGGACATTGGGGCACAAAGTTGAAGATGAACATGTGGAGTGATCAACATAGCCTAAGAAAGGATAGCTGTCATAACCAGCAGTCATGCCATGAGAAGGTTTTGTGTGTCATGCCTGGAGGCTCCTTTATTCTCCTTGAATATTCATGTGCTCTGCACTTAAGTTTAAAAAACAGTTCTGCTTCTAAAATGATATAATTCGGGGACTTGACAAAGTAGAAAATAAGGGATGTATGATGCCATGTTAAAGTCACATCTTGTATGTCTCTGTCTTGTCTGGTTCCAGTATTGCTCAATCTCTGAGCTGCTTCAGCTTTCTATCTGGACTTGGCCTACAACTCCTTAGACAACTGTTACCACATTTAAATTTTTGGCTAATGGACAGGTATCTATCTTCTGAAGCCATTTTCCAAAAAATTTCCTGAGCAAATGGTAATGGGAATACTTGGAAACACATTTGATTGTTGTGCCGGCTATATTTATGCATAATTAAAATATTTTACAGTAGTTCTCATGAATTCTTTCAGTTGTATACCTACACCTACTTGCTTGTTGATTTTGGGTTTTTTGGGGGGTGAGACAGAGCTGTTAATGAACCTCTAACTAAACAGTCTTATCTATACTGCAGAGAATGTACTGCTGGCTGCTCAGCAAAACAAAATAATCAAAATAATTTCTGAGAGCCATTTTTCTCCAGATTTAAGTACCAGCCACCACCTACAATCAAAAATATTTTATATATATGGTACATGGTCTTCTTCTTGGAAGAGAGATATTACAGAATAATATTACCAAATAATTCAATATATGTAAAAGCAAGATTTACTAATAGGCACAGCAAGTCAGCAACAGATCTGGAACAGAAGACATGGTTTTTATGTGAAAGTGAGTATGGATTAACCTTCCAGATTTCACTTTGAAATACTAATTTTAATGTGAACTGATGGACAGCGCTAATGAATAGTCCAGATAAGAAAGTTTTCAAAGAAATCCTCATGTCTGTAGTGCCTGCTCTGTTGGTATTGATTGTAGGAAGTTGACACTTAAAGTAAGACCAGCTTTGAGAATTCAGAGTAAGGCATTTAGGAGACATTTGGCAAATGCTTAAAAAACTCAGCAAAGCTCTTCAGAGGAAAGATTATCTGCTGAAGTTTTCACTTTGCAAAATCTTGTGAGTAGTTTTCCATGTCAGAGAGTCTGAGTAAGCAGTATCTAGCATTGAAATCACCTGAAAAAGCAATGGTTAAGGGGTTAGTTAACATCCATGTCAATCACATAAAATCCTTGCTGTTGGTGATCGCAAGTTTCTAGTGCAGTAAATGGTTTTGTTTCTTATTTTGCTTACTTTGGACTGATTTACTGCGATGCACTTCATCTACACCTGATGCTTTTCCTGAAGTGGAAGACAGCACAGGATTCAGGTCACAGCTGAGTACGGAAGGCAACATCTTTCCATGGTACATCATGTCCATCTGCTGGGAATCAAAACACTCATCTGCTGAAAGTTCTGTAGAGTTTTGTCATATTGGGTTTTGTTTGTAAAGCCTGTAACAGGGTTGTAATTATTTATCTTGGTCTCTGTCTCTTCCTGTTGCATTCATTTTACAGTCATGGTCAGAACTGCATTCCTGTTTACTGATAAAGGATACAGTTTTCTTGCGGACACAGGGAAAAAAATCCACTGGCATTTGGCTTTCTGGCTTTCCTGAATGTACAGAGTAACTGATGCATCTGACTTCAGGTTCTACAGAACTGCTTTAGCTGCTGTTTCTTTGATTTATTATTGACTGAACGAAAACAGTGTCTCTAGAACAGATTATTTATTTTTAAAAAATCAGCACAAACCACCCATGTTTTTGAAATACTTATGTAAAAGACTTTTATATTTCTTTTTTGTTTTTAATTGACTTCAAAATTTACAATCTCAAAGGCTGACATTGAGCACATCCTGTCCTGCCTGAGTTTACACTGTCCTTGAACTTCCATCATGTCTTAAAAAATGAGGGAAAAGTACGTCAGTTTCTAAAGTCATGCTCTCTTTCATTCAACAACTCAAACAAAAAAATTCTAAAAAATGACAAATGCATTGTTATTTAAAAAATAGGTATAAGAATGAATTCCATTTCTCTTAACTTAAATTCTCGTTACAATCTCCTAGAATTCTAACTGTAAAAGGTTAAATCTTTACCAAAGCATGATCTTACAAGAAAAACTGAGGTCAAATTAAAAAAAAAAAAAAAAAAAATTTGTTCCTGTGCTGCAGTCTGGGATTCTTCTTCTTTTTCAAGCCCAGCCTCCCACCTCTCTACTCTTCTAGAGCTTTGAGAGAAAAAGATTGGAGCACACCAAGCTAGTACTTTGGGAAAACCTTTAAGGTAACTTTGTAAGTGTTGTAATTGCTGTTCTCTGAGATTGTACTATGTGATAATTAATTTTCAGGAAGTTTTGGATGTTTCAGTGTTAAAATATTGGTTTTGTTAATGCAGAAGACCTCATAGGATTGGTAAATTTGCAGAACAAAAAGATTCAACAAACCGGTTTGTTTTCAAAGAGTATGTAAAAATGAAGTTTAAATATTATCAAAAGGTTATTTGAGAGGAATTCAAAAATACTCCTGCCAAAAATAATACATTTAGAAGCTCATGGCAAGGTCAATATTTAAAGTTCTTATTCTTTAGTTTTCTTAGCAGAGTCTTTTCAGTACAAACAAAGATACCCTATAATTAGCCATACCCTCGGACTATCCTGTTGGATTTTCTCACTCATGATTCTGAAGAATGATCATAAGCCTTCATGAAGGAAGACATTATTTTAACATGCCAAAAATTATATGAGAATGATGGAGGTTAAACACTTATTCCATTAGAGGGCCCTATATTTTAAAAATAAATGGCCTTTTAAATGATGCACAAGAATTTCCTTTCAGACTGGTCTTGTGAAATGCTTTGTCGTGGTTTGGGTTGGAGGCCTTTTGGTAAATAATAAGTTTTTTTTGTTCTTGTCCAATTATTCTTTCAGATGCAGTCTAATCTAGGGTTCCTTCTGGGGCAACAATAATATTGCTGTAAGTGCTCTGTCTTCAGTGCAGAACGAAAAAATCTTAGGAAAAGACATTCAGCTACACCTAACTTTTGCTGTCAGCTGACCTACAGCTATTTTTTCCATCCAAGCGGGACATTAAAAGGACTTCTAATTCAGTATTTTATCAGTCCATAAATCTCCTTATAATCCTGTTGACAGAGGCAGTCCTTGAAGGCATTCCCAGCAGCCAGGGGATATGAACATCATTGCCAGCCCTTTGTGGCCAGGTTACAAACCAGCAAAGGAGAGGAAAAAGCAACCCTCCAAAGAGTCATTAGAAAGTGCACATTTTCAGGGATGCTCAGCACTTCCCTTTTATTTTAAAAAGGTGTATTAGTAGTGGTGCTGACACTGGAGACACTTCCTGCAAGGACCTGTATCATTCATCCCATGTGGTACAGGCTTTCTGAATCTGGGATGATAACCATCCAAAGGCTTTATTGCAATTCTTTTATTGCTATCTGCAACCATAGCACAAAGCTGCACAAATATTGTTGCTGCACTGAAGAGTTTAAAAAGAAAATGCTAGAAATGTGCATTAGAAAATGTGTCTGTTTTGTACACAGGGACATAAAATTCACAAGCATGAGACTAAAGGTGCTCTTGGTTTCTTATCTGACTGAGGATGACTGATCTAGCCTGGCCAGAAAAGTTAGGGCTAGAGTTTATTGCCTTGTATTTTACAGTATGATAACTTGCACATGGAAACATCTCAGGTCTTTGGAGGAAACAAAAACTAAATTTGAAGAGAATTCTTAATTTCCCTTATTATACACCCAGGTGCTTTACTTAGTTCAGAGGGGGTGAATGCTTTACTTCAGCTAGAGCAAAACATTTCCATATTAAATTATTGGTTACGAAATCAGAATGTGAATTTATGCCAGCCACTGAGGTTATGTTTGGAGAAGCCGTTCAGGTTAAAACTAAAATTTGCCTGACTTTTCCAAGTCTCTGTTTTCTATATTCCCAGGATTTATACCAGTTTGTTTTTTTTTTTTAAGTTATCCATCAATTTTGAATATTTTAATTAAAAAAACTAATTCCAGCTTTTGCAGCTTTGATTTAGCCAATGCTCTCAGGTGATTGAGGAAAATCTGTTGAGACACTGAGAAGTGGAGCAGTTCATGCCTGTATATCAACCTTGGTATTATGTGTCTCTTGCTATAGAAATAAAAGGCTTTCCCCAGTCTAAATCATAAACTTTTCTGCTTCACTGCATCCAAAATTGGAGTATCTGCTGCAGAAAGTTAAAATTTCAGTTCTAGAGGATGTTGCTCAGTGTAAATGACAGTGAAAACAAGTCGAGTAAATTGAAATGATTTTCCTGTCTTCTGAAGGTGATCAACCCCGATGACTGCATTTGTGTTTTGTGATATTTTGAAAATGTCATTTGAATTTAGAAGACCTGACTTTTTACCAGTGTTTCTAAAAATGTAGCTGGTGCTGTTCAAGTTGTTTCCAGGATAGAATTATTCATAAAGATCCTTCAATAAGAGACCATAAATTACTCCTTGTTTTACAAAGTCTGTCTACTGGTTTACCACGCTATGTCTGGGGACTTCATTTATTGCAGATGCCTCTTCATTCTTTTAATGATATTAAATATTTTTAACAAAATAATCAGTGGTGCAGCCATAGATCAACACTTCATTCCCAAATTCACTTGAAAATTAGACAGCTTTGTTTCAAAGGAAAAATGGCAAATATTGTAAAATACTGATGAAAATGCGAAAAAGTCTTCAAATCTTCAGGTTTATTGGCAATTAATTTGCCATATTCTCCATTCTTTCTAGTATCTCTTTAAACACACTTGAGGGACACTTAGAGGGGGACTAAGGTGTAGGAGTCAATAGCCCAGACTTTGTAAACATCTGCAGGTGAGACAGGAAGGGTGACAGAGACCAACATTTCGACACCCAGATACCCTTGGAGCCAGGAAGAGGAAGGTGTTCCCCAGGATTTTGAGCCCTAGGAGCTTTTGGTGCATAGCAGAACCAGCAGTCTCCTTGACTGTCTGAGATAGACATTGGCATCAGTGACCAAAGTGGTGAGATCCTGCCTGAGCCGGCACATACAGCAGGCTAAGAAGGATGGTTGCTGTCCTTCATTCCCTGAAGTCTGGTTATAGATTAGATTTGAGCCAGGATCTCCAAGGTGCTCAGGGAAAGGTCAGAAAACAACAGCTGAGATTTGTAGCAAGGCAGATGAGATAGCTGGACATAAGGGGGGAAAAGATCCACTGGTCAGTGGTGCAGCCCTGAGAGAGGGAAAGCTTCATCCCTGGAGATGCATTCTTTGGAGAAGCTCAAGACACAGCTGGATATGGCCCTGAGCAACCTGAATTCCTTTTGGAGTTAGCCCTAAACTGAGCAAAACTTGACTTGGGGCCACCAGCAGTCACTTCCAGCCTCAGCTATCCCCTGGAAAAATGATTTTCATGTCAGACACCCATGTAGGGTAAATGTGCAAAGACTGAAAAAACATTCTCACACCCTTCAGAGAGATAAGGTGAAAGAAGAGAAATGGCTTCAGTAGAAAGGTTTAGTATAGAAGCCTTGTTCAGATACTCCAGTTACTGAAAATAGTCTGTAAAGTTCTCTCAAGGATGCACTTTTTGCAACATCCAATGAGAAATCAGTTGTCTTCTGAAAGGATTTAGTTCAAATCCTTAAGTCAGCAGCAAGCTGACAATAGTTAGTAGTGAGCAGCTGAAAACTGTTGGATATTCTGGAAGGTAATCCTCTTCCAGTTCATTATGATATTGTGGGTTTAATTTTTATTTAAGAGAAAGTTCTTGCTAGAAAACATTCACCGTGTCTGTAACAATGATACTATAATAAGTTTAAATGAGTACAATTTTTTAAAATCCTCAAAAATGTACTACCTTTTTTCTCTGAAAAATTTTTCCAAAAGTAGCTTTGTCTTTACTTTTACTTTGCATGTTGTCTCACAGAGGAAAAAAAGTCATTGTAGTGAAATAAGAAGACATAAATCTATTTTTAAGTCCAGTGATGAACCGTTTAAGGCTGAAAATATTTTGAAAAGACTGGCAATCCTCTCCCAAACTATAGTATAAACAAAGTTGCCACTGTCTTCAAATCTAACATAAGGCTAGACTATATGAACATCAGTGGAGGCCTTCTAGTCCTCTACTAGATAGGGAAACATAAATTATCAGTTTTCTGAATTTAAAGTCCCACCAAGAAAGGAAGACAATGCTTGGTAAAATTATTACTTAAATGCAAATTAAAAACTTGACTCTATGAAAGAGTCCATGAGTAATGATTTTTTATACTGCTTAGGTTTAAAATTCCTCAGAAACAGTGGTTAAAATGTTTCAAGTGCTAAATTACAAGTTAGTTTTCCAAACTAAATCAACTGTATGGTACAGGAGATTGCAAATCAAAGTTTGCATCTTTTCCTTGAGCCACTGGTCCAAAGCCTGTTGAGGTTAACTGGAATCTTCCAAGTGAATTCACTTGGGCCCTTGGAAGATAAACAGTATGTAAACTCTTTTGCCTTTATAATCACCTTCTACTCCCATGCAGGATATGCAAACAAAGGGGAAACTAAGAATTGGATAAAAGCTTCAGAGTGTTGTGTCTGAGAAGCAGTAGTGACACATGCTAAATATTCCATTTCAGGGCTCTGGCAAACAAAAGCTCACAAAATCTGCAGACAAGCATGGACAGCCACCTCTGCTGCTGTATACATGGTCCGCCCTTTCAGGCTGTAGATCTTACGGAGGCATTGGGTCGTCCTTTGCAAGGGCAAAGTGCTTCCTCGGGTCTGCCCCGAGCCTTCTGCAGCCCCCTCACTCCCACAATATAACATATCTGTAGGAGATAACTGTGATGAGCACAGGGTTAACTTTCTCTTACTGGTACCTCTAGGTATCTGTGCGCTGTTTCACCTCTTTGCTTGTCATATTTACACTGCTAATCCTGATCCCGATATTTTCAAGTCCTTAAAGTATAGTCCTACATCTTACCAAGGAGCATGACATTCTTAGCTCCATCTCATTCAGCCACCTGCAATGTGTTTTGAAGTCAAAAGGCTACCTGAAATTAAGGTATTTTTAGTGCTCACCTGTCTTGTAGGTACTGGTATAATAAGAAAATCAGACTGATTTCCAATTCTTTTCTTTTTGCATCAACACAGATCAATTTTCCACAGGCAAAATCCCAAAGCATAAAGGGAAGCAGGACAGAAGCTCTGGAGAAGCCAGATGCTTGGCAGCACGGAAGACAGGCATGAGTGGGGTTTATTGCTTTTGGGAGATGTCCTCCCCATCCACAGCCCAGACACTGCAACCCTCACCTCTTTATCAGCACTTTGTATTTACACAGCATTTTACATTGGTGTGGAGCAGGGTTGAGTGTGCATTGGATGGCAGGGTCAGAACTTGGTGAAGGATTTGCATAAACTCCCGCCAAAACTTCTGCATTTGCTAATCACTACAACCTCATAGTGTTGAAAAGTGCATTAAATTGTTAAATATTTTTCTAGGACTGGAGGCTACCAGACCCCATGCGGGGTGTCTGAATACTTTAATAGTAAAATTGCAAGTTTAAGACTGTGCTCCTGTCTGCTCCTGTAACAATGAGATGGTTTCCCAATAGATTTCTGGGGACTTAGATCAAATTCAGTGTCAGTCTTGGTAATAGATGCTCTAATGTAGTTCAATAATTTCTGAAAACCTCTACTGTGAAAAGACTAGCTAAGGCACTGGAACACACTCCTGATCCTGCTTCTTTCATAAGAAACACTTGTGCAGTAAAGCCTGAGCCCTCCCTGCCACTTGCTGCTGAGTTAGCTGCTACTTGGCCCCTGTGAAAAACTTCTCCCCTCTTCCTTAATACAAAATTGCTGGTTTGGTTCCTTTTGCCCACTTTGTTCTGTAGTTTAAACCAAGCATTGGGGTGCAATGGCACAAGGGACCGTCAGAGCAAAATTTTGGTATAGTACCATCTGATTATTATGCATGAACTCCAAATATTAAATACAATTCTTAGCTCAATCTAAGGTTTATTGTTTTGTTATTGTAGTCAACATTTTACTGTAGGAAAACTGAGCTTGGTCTCTCAGCTGCAATGAAAGGATGTTTATAGTAAACTTCCTTCCCCAGTTTCCTAATTTTCCCAATCCTAAAAAGCCCAGATCCTTACAGACTAATGCTTTTGTGCAGACCTGAACGAAAACTGTCAATGTAAAGCAACCTATACAATGAAAAATGTGTAGTTTACAGCCTGAAACTAAATTTATGTTGCTTAAAGCAACTATTTTCTAGCTTAGCTGTTGGAGAGGCGGAGGTACTAAAATGATCTACAGCCTAGTTTTGCCTAATGTGAGAGGTTAAGGCATGAGACAGACACAAGACTAATGCAGAAAAGGGGCTGGAACTTTACTGGAGCTAGAAAGCTGGAGAAGCTAATACCTCTGATGAGTTTTCTGTCCTTGGATAAAACACCAAATCTAGATTAAAAGCTCCTCCTTGCTTCAGGAACACCGCCAGAGATACTAGGCTAGGTTTCAGGACGTACTCCCAGCTGATCATGTTGCTTGAGGGAGCCACATGGCAAATGCTCTTCTGCTGCAGGGCATGATCCAGACCTCTCTGAGTAGAGAGGTCTGGATCATCCGTCCTTGGTGGTGAGTCCTCACTTAAATATTAGCTTAAATATTAGCTACCTGTCAGTCATGCTCTTTGGAGCTGGCTTTTCAGGAAGATAAAAGCACCCAAAGCACCGAAGAAAAATCTACACTCATTGACACTGGGCACATGGTCAGAGGAATGCTGTCTGGACAAAATACAAAAGGCAGCAATAAAATGTCCCGCTGCTGTGAAGCTTTCCCCTCCAGCCTCATGGAAACCAGCCTAAAGCCAGAGAACCCTGTCTGTGAAGGAGGTGGAAAATTTCACAAAGTGAGAAAAACTTGAACCTTTGTGAAGAATCTGGGCTCGCCCTCCCAAGCACTGCAAGAGGTGATAGCCCTGCCCATGGCATGGGACCTCATCTCGTCCCACTGGTGTGGACCATGGGGTGTCTTGCAGAATCTTCACCACCGCATTTCCCTAGGCAAGCCAAAGGAAGGGAAAATCCCTTTGGGAAACTTTTCCCCTTTGGCATGCAGGAGTGTCTGACCATGAGTTGCAAAAACAATTGCACATCCACTGACAATCTAACACACTGTAATTTTAGGGGCTTTAACCCTATTATATTTGGGAGCATTTTTCTTGACATTTGGATGTTGGGGGCTGGCAAAACAGCCTCAGTGGATGATATTTGGCGCTTCCTGGATTTTCCACACAAGGTAAGCCAACAACCCTGAAGCAGCGGGAGCTGGCCAAGTCCTCTTCCCTGTTGTGCAGACTCATGATGGGCCAAGGAAACTCCACAAGTGGAGGCTCAAAGGTGAGAAGGCAGTGGGGGGAGATGAAACTTTGGCTGCCCATTTCACATCACTTCAAATGACTTTTAACATCCAGGAGGAGAAAATATAGTGAAAATCTCTCCCTGCATGTGCAGGACGGTAAGCACGAGACATTTCTACCAAGGCCCCAACATGTGATGGTTCTTAATTTGGATGCAACTTTGCTTCCACCCTCTCACCGCTGGTGATGATACCCCCCCAGTTTGTCCCAGAAGCGTTGTACCTGGCCATGTGGAAAAGGACAACTGTCTGCTGTGGAAAGAGCAGCAGATTGGGTTGTGGTTACTGATCCTGTCTGCGGCAGATGGCTCGCTGATAGAGGAGCCCACATCCAGCCTTTAAAGATGCTCCTGCCTTCCAGAGGTGGTTGGCAGAAGTTGCTGATGTCTTTGGCTGCCCTGAGTGTCCCTTATTCAAGGTCCTGCATGAAATTCCTTCCCCTGCCAAGTGGTTAAAAAAAAAAAAGGAAAAAAGAAGAAAAAAAAATTAGACTTACACTTAAAAAAACAGTTTGGAAAATATGTTGCTTAAAATCAACCCCCATTTAAAAAAATTAGTTCAAGATGTTGTCACTTCCCGAGCCAGGAGACATTGGGAGCACAATACAGGAAGCCTGTCCAGCCCCTACACTGCCGTTGGACACGGACAAGTTATTATAGTGTGGGTGAGATTAAAAAGGGTTCTGAGCACCCAGACAAAATTTTCCTTTGTCTCTGTGCAGTGTGCGTGTAACCCAGTCTGTGACCTGCACTGACCAGGAGATGGAAAAGAGGTTCAAGAGTTTTACCTCCATGAAGTCATTTGTTTCAGACAAATTGCAAACAGCAACACAGATCCATCTGTGGTAAAGACTATTTCTGCCATGTTGTCAGTGTGATGTTGCTAAACAGGGCTGCCGCAAACTCTCTTCACCCCACAGGCCACCTTCAGGATATCAAACTGTGAGGGAGAGATGCAGTAGGATGCTGATGCCAAGCAATCACTGAATCATAGAATGGTTTTAGGTTGGAGGGGACGTTAGAGATCATCTCATTCCAAGCCTAATACCTTGAGCAGGGACACCTTCCATTAGACCGGGTTGCTCAAAGTTTCATTCAACCTGGCCTTGAACACTTCTAGTGATGGAGTGTCCACAGGCTCTCTGGCATCAGGTTCCAGAGTCCCACCACCCTAACAGTAAAGAATTTTTTCCCAATATCTGATCTAAATCTACTCTTACCCTAATGCAGGAGGACCATGAGTCAGCTATAAGAGACATAGGAATAATTAAATCATTTAAGTGAGCAAGAACTGTGCTCTGTGTGTCTGTGCTTGTGTTTGTTAGGGTACAATACACACACCAAAAGCAATGAGGCATAAACTGCCTGTTATTTGTTATTCTGTTACCACATATCTGGGTTCCAGCATGACCATGCAATCACATTCACAATTTATTTTAGAATTGGGAAAGGAGAGGAGGAATAGCTTTTTTCTCTTTAGCACTTCAAAACCAGATCCCAATCTCTTTAGAATCAATGGGCACCTTTCCAATGCTTTCACTAGGTTTCAGCACATAGCCCAGCTGCAGTAGAACAAATGGAGATCATTACTTAGGCAGATAAACCTTCCATCACCTTTAACTAGCAGTAAGTTTCAGTGTGACAGAGACAGAACTCATATTTGGGAGTCAATACATTGCTTGCTAACTCTCTAACAACACTGGGAGATAACTTTTTTTGGAATTGAACATTTCAAAGAGATATAAACTAGAATCTCCAGTGCATAAGGTGTTGCTTCCAGGAGCCCCTATGTTTTCTTCTCTTTCTTTTTGTGTTCCTTATTTCCTTAGCTTCAGCTTCCCCTTTCTTCGCTTTATCCTACAGTCTTCACTTCAGTGAGACAATGTTCAGTGTACAGAATATGAACTCCAAGTTGAGTTTCTTTGTTTTAAGACAACTCTAATTTTCTCACTTTCTCAATTTTTTAGCTTTTCATCTCTTTTCAGCATCTTCTAAGTTAAAATACATGGTATTGTAGTGTGAAATAAAGGTTTATAAGATGCAAGAAAAATTGAAAATTTCATTTTTATTTCTACTATAATTAGTAGACAGAACCACTGACAGTGGTATGCTACTGGCTGGATGCAATAATCTGAGAGGCTTTTTCCAGGTTAAACAATTCCCTGAGTCTATGAGTAAGTTCAGTAAGTGTATAATTGAATATGATTTTTTAATTGTTTGTATCTGCAATTAGAACTTACAGATTTCTTTCTCAGTATTATCTCTATACATTTCTGAAGAATAATATTAATGAAGTTTAAAGGGTCTCAAACATACTCTAAAGTAACTTTCACATATAGAATACTATCGAAACTGGATCTCTCTGGATTGTCTGTAGAAAAAACTTTCTTTCCTTTGATTAATGTTATCAAAGTCTTGACTCTAATTTTTGAAAGTCAATGTCAGATGTTACGTTTCAAGAGAATTTACTGGCAATTGAAATGTTAATTTTTTTTGTTTTTTTCAGGGGTTGAACACTTAATAAACCAGTCACTTATAATATCTTTAAAGTGTTTAAATGTGAATTTAAGAAACTGAATTGTGAAAGATGAGTTGGTTTCATTTAACAATTTTTAAAAAGATTGTTTCCTGTAAATTAAGATCCATACCTGTACACTGACAAGGTTTAATTTCATAAAGTGGTTTGAACAAACAGAAGTATTTTTCCCCTCTCACTTAAAGACAATACACCACAGAGATTAGCAAGTACATGTTATTTGCTTCCTCAGATTTTGGTAGAAGAGAAAACATTTGTTATCTTATTAAAGTAACAGAAGTCCCATTTTATCATCAGCTGTAGGAGTATTCAATCCATATTTAAATAAACGAAAAGGATGGTTACAGGCTAACAGGTTTGAATTTCAGAACAGTTGATAGCAATAATAATACCCCAAGAAACCAGTTATGTGATAAAGGAGGATAAAATCTTGGAAATCAATCACTTCATGATATTTCTATGTAAATGAAAATTCATAGCAACTTTTGTTAATATTTGCAGTATAAGGCAATAATACTTGCAACAAGAACAATCAAAATTTAGAAACCTGAATCTTTGACTTCGGGGGTTCTTTTTGTTTTACAGATACTGCGCTTAAAAATTCCTGATAAACTGAAATATTTTGTTTATTTTCATTAGAGAGATATGAAATGAGTCACTAAGTCTTTGACCTAAATGCCTGTTTGCTTGTGTACATTATCTCCAAAAGACAGACCAAAGTGTTATTGGGCTACAGGGTATTTTCCAATGTGTGGGTTACTTTCAAAATTAAATAAAAAACTCTTTCTACTTGGTTATATATGTTTGTTACCTAGTGCTGCTTTGCCCTCTTTCATATATCCATTTGTCACATCAAAATAAGATTCACTCCTGTCCAAAGTTTCTTCCTAAATTCAAAATATAAGAAAGAAGGTCAGCACATAACAGGTTAACCACAACTTCTAACACCATAAATCCATTCAAGCCATAAATAGCAAAGTGATTTGGTTTCTTAATGTTTACCATGACTTTAAAATGAGTAGTAAGGAATCTCCTGTGCTGGAAAATTGAAGATTATTAAGAGTAATGAATATCAAACAGAACTTAGATGTTAGAAATTGGGGCATAAATCAGGCCAAAGCTGTGCTGACTCTGAAGAAGTAAGGGTTAGGAGCAAGACTCACTGAGTTTATGCCAGAGAAATTCTCATTTGAACAAAACATTCCATGAAATGCACTGTACCTTGTCTGTGTTCCAGCAGCTTTCACAAAAGCAAGGCATCACAGTGGGACATTTTCCTGCTCACCCCATGCAGTCTGGTGCTGACCATTTCAGACCTCCAGTTCAGACTGAGATGTTGGATGTTGGGTGCCACAATGGCAAAAAAATGGACAGTTGTTGACTGGGAAGGTAAAGCTTGATAAGAAGTTACCTTGAATGCCTTGGGTTAACCTTTGGGCATGACTTTGAAAATGCTCATTTGCAGTCCTCCACTAAGGGTCTGGGTCTTGTTTTGAGTTCAGTTACCTTGAAAAGATGAGGAACTTGGTGTCATAATGTCCTGGAGTTAGCACAGCATTACACTCAAGTAGACTATCTCTAGTTCTGCCCAGTTGTGTTCACATCTCCTCTTGGAAGGTTTGCAAAACTCCCTGTGGCCTAAATTTGAGTCCTCTCAAGGAATTTCATCCAAGTGGAACTGGCTATCCAGATCATTAGCAGAGGATGCCACAATCTACACTGTATGGAAAACTCAAGCATCAGGGGCCTCTTGGAGTTGCACGCATGCCTATATGTGCATTACAGCTTGGAAGGCCAAACCTTTTCTGTTCATCATGTCAGGACAACCTTTTGTGATGCTCCAAGTGCACTGAGGTCTGACCCACGGCCTCTGTGCAACCAAACAGGACACCCAGACAACATCACAGAGCCCATGAGTGATGCTGACTAGCACTGAGCTGAGTAAAGAAAGTCCAGTTTGTGCTGAGCACCAACACTGAGCCTTGGCCTTTATGAAATGAACTTACTGGCAGAAGGCTGCTTCCGCTTTCTTTTTCACTGCAGCCAAGCCTTTAATCTCAGCGAGTGCCACTCCTGAGCAGTCTGGCATGCGCTCCTTGGAGGCTGCTGAGATCCCAGCAGCCTCCTGCCGGGAGTTCATTAATTACAAGAACAGGAGCGCTGCCTGTGTGCTGTGCCAGCGTGTGGCTTCCAGGTCTTTGACGGTGTGTGTTTATGCAACAGCAGACAGTGCTGGCGTCTGCTGCACCTTGCAGGGTGACAAGGAAATGACAGTAAATTCAAGGGTGTGCTCGTTCATCGCTTACGTGAAAATATCCTGCCTTCATCATGCCAAAGAGGAGCCAATGTCAGTGCTCAGAACTGTGAGGTCACTTCCCCCACATCATGCCACATGTCTCCTGGGGTACTTGCAAGGACAGATCAGCAAAGTTGATGGGATTCACATTTTGTTTCAGAGGCAGTTGACCATCACTTCCCTGATGAGGTCAGTGGAAATGGAGATAAGACTGAGCCAGGCTGAGCCTTGGTCCTCTCTGATATGGCCCTTGGAGCTGCCCAGCTCCAGAAGGCTTGCTTTCCTGGATTTCACAGACAGAAAGTAGTCTGCAAGAGTCAGTGACCTGCCAGGTGACAGCCAGAGTAGCTCCACTGGATGCTGTGGACTGACACTGTTTTGTACCACACAAATACCTGCCACAAGGTCTTCTGCACCTCCTGATTGCTATGACTCATCCAGATTCCAATTGAAAAGTAAACTGATTTTAAGACAGTTTAGAAATGCAACATTAGTGCTTAGTTTCTTGACTGCTAGCCTCAAATCTGGCCAAGGCAGCTATCTGTAATTTTAGAATATATCAAGAAGATTTATAGATCTCATGAGAAACTCTTTTCCTTCTCCCTGGTGATTTAGCCTTCTACTTGCTTTATAACTTCAGTCTGTCTTTAGATCCTGTAGAAACAACACTAAAGCTAAACAGAGAACATAAATGAACTCACACCATCTGGAAAAAGGTCTTTCTTGGAGAGGCCATGTTTAACTTAGGAAGACCCCCACCAGAGTAGCAGTTCAAATGAAAATTTTTTTGTAATAAATGTATTTTAAGGGTTTATACAATGGTACAGAGCATTTCACTGTCTGATAAGCTTGTCAGGATTTGCCACAAAGGAACACCAAAATAGAAATGAGTTTCATGAGAGATGTCAACCCTTTTTAATGTTAGACTGAAACAAAGGGTTTGAGGTATAGGAACAGGAGAAGATGAATAAGACTGAAAAAGCTTAATATAATGACTGTAAAAGTGATGGAAACTTCCAAAGATTGTTGTTATAACCACTGCACATAAAATGAAGAGTAAATAACCACAGCAATAGTAACCGGTGTTTTTATGACATGGCAATCATATATGTTATCCTTCTATTGTGCATAGATGCATTCAACTGAGTGTACTATGCCATTAAGAATGAGGGGTGAGGTGTTCTCAACTGCCATCTGAAAAGAGATGAAGCATTTTAGTACCAAAGAGGAAATATTTATAATATGCCCGTGAGTTCAAAAAATGGAAGCAGCAGGATGGAGTAACTCAAAAAAAGAAGTGGTATGAGAGAGCTAGGAGCAGAGGCCAGCCATAGAGCAGAAAGAGGAGGAAAGACTTCTGACAGAAAAGTATAAGCTTAGACTTCAATGAGTGGCAGCTGAGCCCTGCAGCTACTGCAGATAACTTGAAATAAAATACTAGTAGCTGTAGAGTGAATTGGACTGTGCTCTTCCGAGAACTGCATAAATTACAGACATTATCTTTCCTTCTTAGAGTTTTCCAGTCTTTCACTGAGAAATTTCACATGAGGTATTAAAAAATGCAATGACCAATGAACAAATAGGGAGCCCAGATCACTGTCATACTGGACCTGGAACCAAAGATATTTGACAGACTCCACCATGATGCTCCTTCTTGCCTGGCTGCAGATTACAGAGATATTGATGCCCCTGATACTGAGCATTGCAATATCAATCTTGAATTGTTTATTGGAATATCTACTTTCTTGTTGTAACTGCCAGAAAAAGGGTGGCTAAAAGTCTGATCTGAAGCGGAATACTTTATTTCTGTTATCTGATGCTGCTCAAAGGGTGAGACTAATCTTTCATTGTTTGTCAGCAAAATAAAAAAATTGACTCTCTGAGTATATCTCCCACTGTCCTTGACTCCATACTTGCATAAAGTCACAGAAAGTTTAGGCTTTCAGCTTTCTAAAAGACTAGATGGTGCTATAATCCAGATGTTCTTCACAGAAGGCTGTATTATAAGTATATTGCCATTACAACCAATGAAAAAGAATTTGTAGGCATTCTTCGGCACCCTTTTTGCAGTGCAGTTGGCCAATTAAGCTATTTCAGCAAGTATGGTGATGGAACCAGGTGGTTTTACACAGTAGAGGTTCCTGCTGACCGGAAGAAAGACAGTGTTGTTCCAGTTTACAAGGGCATGAGGGAGACCTTGGGAAACTACAGACCTGTTAGCCCAGTCTCAGTGCCTGGGAAAATGACAGAGAACATCAGACCAGGTGATACTGAGAGGCCTTTAGAAGGCAACACAACCATCAGGCACAGATATCATGGGTTCACAAAAGGAAATCCTGTATAATTTATTCAATATTCTTCTAGCATAAAGTCATCCACTCTTTGGATGAGGGGAAGGCAATGAACAATGTTTTTCTGGATTTCAATCTATTAAGGATTTTGATTCTGTCCCTCACAACCTTCTTCTAGACAAGCTGTTTGACTGTGAAGTGGAGCAGGTTCAGTGGGTGAAGAATTGAGTAAAGAGCGGGTTCAAAGGGTTGTAAGAAATCTGGCGGGAGGCCAGTCACCAGCACCGTTCCCCATGGCTCACCTCCAGGGACAGTTCTGTTCAATATATTTATCAACGATCTGGAGATAGGAGTTGGAAGTTTACTGGTGATGCTAAACTGGAATGTGCTGTTGACTCTCTTAAGAGACAAGAGGCCTAGCAAAGGCATCTGGATAGATTGGAGCACTGAGAAATCATCAGTGGCATGAACCTGAACAAGAACTGGGACGGAGAAATACTTTCCACAAGTATGAACTGGGACTGGCATGGTTGGAGAGCAGCCTCACAGGAAGGGGTCTGGGGCTGCAGGCTGAGAGTAGGCTCAATACAAGTCGGCAATGGCAAACCCATCTCGGGTTCCATCAAATACACCATAAGCAGCTGGTCAAAAGGGGTGGTTGTCCTGCTGTATTTAGCACTGGTGCAGGGTCATCTTGAGTATAGTGTGTCCCAAAATCTAATAAGGATGTGAAGGTCCTTGAATGTGTCCAGAGGTGGACAACAAAATGGTGAAAGAGCTGGAAGCCATGTCCTCTGAGGAGCAGTGGAGGACAGGGGCTTCATCTAGTTTGGAGAGGATGCTGAGGCAACCTAACTGCAGCTTCATGAGAAGGGGAAGTGCAGAGGGTACCCAGTGCCAGCATGTGAGGGAATGGCTAAAAAGCTGCTTCCAAGAGAAAGGATATAACTGGAAACAAGATTTTAAATTTATGTTTCTGACTCTCTTCTGGGGCAGATGTTCAAAAGCATTATCACAATGTGTAGGTGTAGGCAGGAGCAGGTTAATGCAATCCTCAGTTTAGCTTGAAAAACCATCACTTGAAGTCTGGCAAAGGAAAATCAGAGAGCTACAGAATATTGCAGATCCCCTACGTCTTTTGCTATTTGCTGGTGGGACTGCCTGGGGAGAACAGATTTCTATTTTACTCATGTATCTCTTGTGGCAAGGAGTTAATGGCACAGTTTGTATCCAACACAGTTTCTAAGAACTCCACCTCTCCAGGCAAATTTGCTCATAGAGTTTGCCCTTATTCTGAATTATGGGCTGTTTATCTTCCTGGTGAGTGTCCTTCACCCAGGCTCTCACTCTGGAGACAGTGAACATGATGGTCTGTAAACACCATTCCTTCATAGGACATTTCTTTTGACCACACATACTTCCGGGAGCCTGCCATATAGAATAACCCCAACAATGGGACTGCCTGGAGCCAAAAGAAGTGGTGCCAGGTGAATCCAGTCTCCTTCAAATCAGAGGCAGACACTGGGTCAACCCACAGATAATACAACAGTCTTGAAAATATGTAACTGATATTGAAAAAACCTCTGAAGATTATCTAAAAAGTATTAACCTTTACCAGAAACAGGAAAGCAGATAAATGACTGATGCACAAAGAATATTCTTTCTAGGAAAAAAAAAACCCTCAAAAGTTTTAAGAATGTGATTTTCTCTGTTTGGTAATGCATTTTTTATGTTGGCATTCAAAAAATCTAACCCCCTATTTTATTTTTTTCTCTGTTTTTAAATTATTTTGATTTTTAGCCTTTGAGGAGGAAGAACAATACCTGAAGTTAAAGTTGAAACAATTTGGGCTTATGAGTACAGGTCGAGCAGTCCCTGTATCCTGAAAAGTGAGAATAAGGATTGGTTACACTCAAAAAGAAAAGGAGTAATGCTTGGTATTTTCCAAATTATGACACACCTTGATAACACATTTACGAACCGCAATTTTTGCCTTTCAAAACATTCTCTGCTGTGGATCTTGAGTAGTGATGCATGAAAAGCACCCCTGTGCCTGCCTGGTGCTGGTATTGCCCACACGGAGTGCTGAAAAGTGGCAGCTCCTCATGGGGCTGCAAGTCTGGAGCCTTTCCAAGCACAGGCTGTTTTGCACAAGCAAGAACTCCTGGAGAAATGTAGCCAAGGGTAAAGCAGAGCTCACTCCCACTCTAGGTTTGCAATGGGCCAGAGAGAGCCAGGGCACGTGTGGTGCCTTGGAAGCACAAGTGCAGCAGGCAGGAACAAAGTTGGAAAGGCCCTGAGAAGCCCCAGCAAGGAGCTTTGTTCAGTGGCACACAGAACAAGAAGCAACCCCTGGGGGCCATCCCCAAAGCCTAGAAAGTTGCCTTTCCCCAGATGTGGGGCATGAGGGTCGCCTTCGTGGGGTGTGAGCAGCAGGCAGCAACCTGGCCAAAAGGGACCCTAGAAGCCCTGACCAGTGGTCGTGCTTGATGCTGCAAAGGTAGACCAAAACGCCACAGAAAACTGTGCCAATTCCTTCCTGATCTCAGCACCAGTACAGGCTACTCTCTAGGCATGTGTCTAAGACGGGTTCTGTTGTCTCACAGGTTGGTCAACACTTCCCAGAAGATGTCCAAAATCTATTATCCCTCAGCCTGTAGCTGTCTCAGGGCCTTGTGAAAGTGGCCACATTCAAATGGATGCTGAACTAGCACATCCTGAACCAATTAGCTCTAGCTGTAGTAGTTGCATTCCTATACTGTGCTGTATTCAGCAATAATCCAGACTGGAAGTAACAACTTCCTGTATAATTGGCACTGAGAGCCACATCAAAATAAAAAAACAGTCACATCTTTTGGCTGCTGTAGGTGGAATTTTTTTTGGAAGTGCAAGTGAGACTTCACTTTTTTCTTTTACTTTAGTTTTTAACTATGGCCATTGATGGCCTGATCTGGGGTTTATGTCTCATCCCAAACGTTTTCCTATGGGCTGCTGTTACATAGTAGGGCACTTTAGTGTGAGGGTTTTCAGTACAAAGCAAGTCCTGTTTACAGCACTGGAGTGCAGCAATTTTCCTCATGCCCTCGGGTTCAGGTGGCCCAAAGTTCACTGCAGTGCTCAAGACACCTGACCAAACACACACCATCTATGTCACCCTCCTCTACAGCCCTTTGCCAGCCATGTTTCAGGCAGCTGCTGTGGAAATAAAGGAAGAAGTTTTAGTGATGTATTGTGCTTGGCCACCCTTGCCTGGTGCTTTTGGCTGGCAGGGACATGTTTCACCATCGAGGCAATATCCAACATTTCCTTCTGCTGTTTAAAAAGATCCTCTGGAGGGAGAGATTTTGTTAGTGAGCAACTCATCTGACATCATGCTAAAGCTGCTCTAATGTAGGCAACATTAAGGCCCAGTCTTTGAAGCACAATAATTCTTTGCTTCCTGTGGCTTAGCTTTTGCATCTGCCCGTTTCACAAGTCCAGCTCAGGTGGCTCAGTGATGGGAGAGGCAGCAGGTGTATGGGAACTTGTCCTGCCTTGCTTCATTGTGGACTTTGTCCTCTGATTATTACTCTTAATGTTCCCCATGGGAACCATCAGTCCTTTTCATCCACATCTGTAAGTGAGACTGTTGGAACAAATAATCCTAACGGCAATATCATTTTGGCAGTGTGAGCTAGCACAAGGTGGAAATTAAATGGAAGGGAGTTGGGCACTTTCAATGTCCAAATTCAGCAGCTCTGTTAAGAAAACTTTTTCTTGGAATTGAAAGAACAGGGTCGTAAGTGCCGACTATTTATATACACTGGCTAGAGATTATTTCACTCTTAATCTATTCACTTCAGTGGGAGATGCAAATATTTGGTATTTCCCTGAAGGTCAAATCCATCCAAGGCCTCCCTCCTTCTGCAGGGCACCCAAAAGCCAAGCACTGGTCCCTGCAGGGACACCAGACACTGAGTGTACAGTGTCTTTGAGAGCAAACCCCATGAGTGCTCTGTCAGACTGGTCAGGTCTTTCAGGGATTTGTATTGCCCCAAAAGAAATGATCAAAAAGAAAAGATGTTTAGGAACCTTTGAATTTGAAATTGGGTCCCCATAATCAATGACTTTTCTATAAATTCGTAAAACAAGCTGAGAAGGGGCAGGCAAACTCAGTTCCCCATCTTTCTTTCTTCCCCCTCCCACCCCACCTTTTCTTTGGGGTGTGGTCGACTGATTTTTTGGGCTACCACTCTGTTGGCATATTTTAATTTTGCATTATCTCATTTCTTTTTTCACCTTGCTCTATTGTTGCAGTTTTTCTCCCCTTCTCACCTGCATGAAACATGACCTTTACAGATTTCTGAGTGAGATTTCCAATCTAGGATGTCCCAGCAGGCTGGAAATAGGGAAAAATGTCTTCAGTTTGGGTAAGCTTTCTACCATGGTAAGGGACACTGCCTGTTGCTCATAGCCTCTGTGTTCAAGCAAGCACATTTGACAAAACAAAAGATTCAGAACAGATCCTGTGCTGGCATAAAACATCATATTTCTTTGGATATCTGCAGAGTACCGAGCCAACACACAAGTAAAGAAATCCGATTCCTTTGACAGGACTGGGTCTGCAGGAAGAAGCAATGCCTTAACTAGCTGAATTGGTATAGTTGCAAAAGTAGCCAGCTTTAGGCAAGAGCTCCTCTTCAAGCCTACAACAGAGGCAGGTTATTTCAAAGCTGAATGTCAGTTGAGAGGGACTATTCAAAGTTTAGTCCTTCTGACAAGCTCTGTTCCTTATTTACTTTAAAGTAGAAATTGTAAAGCTGAAAAACTTTGTATTAAAGCTAGACATTGCTTTATAGATACAGCGTTTGTTCCACGACAAATCTTTGGAGCTTTCTACATACTATTTCTTTAATTCAAAAGTCAACATTTTTTGAAAATAACTTTTACATAATTTCTGTAGAAGAATGCTGGGAGACAATGTTTTGTTTTCTGTCTCTCTATGAAGCAACTGCCCAAGAATGAATTATGATCCTGCATAGAGGATTTAGCACAGGATCTTACTTTAATAAAGTAAAAGCAATGTGGGCTTCCCAGCATAGTCCCCCATCTCCTTTGGAGAGATGTGGTGTATTTCCTGGGGTTAAGTGCCTACAGGCTCTGCAGAGCCCAGAGTTTTAACACTGTCATCATAGTTGGTAGTCACTTGGGCCACCAGTAAGGGTTATCTCCACTGCCACTCATCATTACTTTCAGCACTTCCATCTCCTGTGCTCTTGCCAGTGCAAACTGCGGCCAACATCAAGAATGTCCTTCTTTATACAAGTCACTGGCTATGGGGTATTGCAGCAGTAAACAAGAGTTGCTATGTAGCACCAAGTCTGTAGTAAAAAAACCCCAAACTCAACATCAATATGAAAAAGTGCCCCAACAAATTAACAGAAGCAGCTCTCACAGAAAAAAAACTAAGAGGTGAAGAAACCACATAAAAAAATTAATTTCAAAATGGCACAGCAATGGAAAGATAGGAAGGGCTTTTCCCACAGCTTTAAAAGCCCTACAGGAAAGCAGACTAGACCTGCCTGCCCTGTGTGTGGGTACAGCGAGGTCCCTGACAGACCTGAAGAATGAAGACGAGTCAGTGGGGACAGGCTGAAGGGCACTGTCTGGCCATACAGGGGCTGTCACAGACTGCTGGACCGGGGCAGGAGGCTTGAGTACAAACCTCTGCCAGACAGGCCAGGACAGCAGTCGCAGAGGTGATGGGAGCAGGCATCCATTCTCCGTGGAAAACAAAACTGAGTCACTGGCCTGGCCTGAAGGATAATTTTGGTGCAGAGGGTGGAACCCAGCCCTTTCCTTCAGTGTGACACGGGCTGTGACGTAGAGCTGGCAACTCAACCTGGTGCTGTTTCAGGAACGTCAAAGCTGTTTATCAGCCCTGAGCAAGTGTGGGAAAAGCCTTGGCAGGGAGCAGGGTGAGCCCAGCAGGTTTTCCTTTCATTTCCTCTCCTTCCCTTTTGCTCACGAGCCCCTTTGTCTGGCGTCATGGAAGCCTGAGCTGAGCCCAATTAATGGTGATGGCCGGGTGCTGAGGGCATGAGCAACACCCCTGAGCAGGGAGTGAGCATGCAGGGGCACACAGGGTAAGCCCAGACGTGTAACATACATATGCATTTTTATTCCACGTCATAAGGCAAGGCTGGGAACCCTCCATGACATTGGTGCTACCGCCCCAATGCCTCCAGGCCTCGGAGGGCCCCACTGGCAGAGGCAGAGATGTTGGCCCAGAGTTATCACAATCAGGAAGGCAAGAGCAGGTGGAAAGTAGAATTAATGTTCCCACCTTGCAAGGTGGGAAAGAAAGGAGTCTGAAGTAGATTCCTACGGATGTAATGGTGAGAAGATTAATTCTTCAGTCTTCAAAGGCATCAGGCAACACTCTTTTAAAGGCACACACATTCTTGTAGATAAACACCACGCAGGTCTTGCACCTGCAAAATGAGTAGTGTTGGGCTATTTGTCTTTGTTTCAAACAAAATATCATACTGCAGCTATGTGCATCACTTCATTTAGGATGCAGTTTCAGGCTCTGTACTGAAATAGCCATACCAAACCACATGGATCTTTACCCTGGAGCATGTTGAATCAGTAGGCACTCAAAGTAGTGTTTGGAAATTTACACTAACATCTTGAGAGCAGCACCTTGTCCTACATTTCTGACAGTTTTCCAGGAGTACTGACTGGATTGTAAGTTTTTTTCCTCTCCCCTTACAAAGCAGTAAGTGCTCAGGATTGTTTAAAAAGTTTTCCAAGCTTGCTCCATTTGTTCCTATGCCTAAGTGCAGATGTGAAAATTAAATCTGTCTGAGACCATACAGCCTCCTGGAAAGACTGTGACCTCCAGATCTTTATAGTCAGGGACCTCTGTCTATTTGCATGGGTGCCCTTTTGAAATCTTTATTCCTTATAGTGAAGGAGTTAGCTACTGATGATCCCATGATGTGCCTTTCTGTCATGGGGTAACATCCTGCAGTTTGCCTGTTTGCCTCCAGCATCAGTTTGTGGCCAAGGATGCTCAAGATGCAGGATGTGATACAACAGACATGACAAGCCTTCTCATCAACTGGTAATGCTGTTCATCACACAGACACACAGACACACAGACACACACACACTTTGGTGAGAAGGCATGAACTGTTTTATTACGAAGATCTGACTCCATTTTATAGTATTTCTACAAAGGCCAGGGATTGGTGGAGAAGGTTGACACCTCTCCCCATCCCATTGGTCAAGACAACTGTCCATCAGCTGTCCGTATCTCTAAGAACAGAAATGTAAACTTTCCTTGAATTTATGAAAACATTGTCTCTGTTTACAACACCTGTGTGCGAGAAACAATCTAACTGTGAAAACTGTGAAATAGAAGAGAAGGTTGAAAAATCAGGGCGACAAACTGGTATTTTGGGACGAGTGTTTTGCACAAGTCACCTCTGGTCTCGCTGTTGGACATCCACATGTAGCTCAGTGTATTTTGCTCACATATGCCTAGCACTGGCCTTGCCCCTGAGATTGAACTGCTGGGAAAATAAAGAGGTCAAGTCCAGCTCAGATCCACCACGTATTCAGATGCACAACTCTTCAGAAATAAATATAAGTGGAGGTTGCAAACAGAGTTTGGAAGTGGACTTCACTGGCGTTAGGAAGTAAAGGGGGAAAGTGGGAAAAGAGATGCAAGTTTGCAAGTAGTAGGTGTAGGCACTAAAATGAACTTCAAGGTGAGAAATACACTGATTTTTTAATGTCCCAAAGTAAGAGTATCATACTGTTTAGAGATTTCTTGACTAAAATTGACTTTGACAATGTGTTTCTTCCTATGTTCTTTATGAAAGTTGGCATTCCCTGGTAAATGGCAGCAGTTCCACGGTGTGCAGCTTGGCTTGAGGTAGCAAAATCTGTCCCTAACAATAGAGTTAAGCAAACTGTTAAAATAGGAATTGAACCAAATGCCCATATCTCCTCCCCAAACTCAAATGAAACCTATCTTTGAGGTTCAGGAATGTTTGGTTAACTTGAAATTAAACAATGTTGTGTTTCGACACATCCTGCTTTCAGCAAAGACTCCAAGCAGAAACTCAAAACTATGGCAGGCACATCTATATTTGCACTATTTCTGGCCCAGCTGAAACCAGGAAACATTGGAAATCTCACAAAATTAGCTTTGCCTCACAGACTATCCAGCTACCAGGTTCTGTTGCTGTAACCCCACAGAATACAATATAACTCATGTACATACGAATTTAATTTTTCACCAAGTATCTGTGATAAACAAGTTTCCTAGACCATTAGACTTATAAGCCCCCTCCCCCTTTTTATTCAATTGTGGCAGCATACTACATAGCTACCTTGTATTCCTTTTATGCTCCTTCTCACTGAGTAACTAGCATAGTTGCCTAAAGACAAAATGTCTCTTGTGGTACTCAATAACAAACCAAAGCACATCATAACAAAGATAACAAACCAGGCATATGCATGATGTGCATCTTATTTGGTTTGTGGCTAATTAAAAATACTCAATCCTGAATTTTGCTGCTTGATATCTTTTTGACAACTCTCTGCATTGGATTTGTAAAGCATAAATATGAAGACAACACCATTATTTTAGAGGAACATATTTAGCAATATAAAATTGCAATGAAAGTCAGGGAAAAATTTTTAAAGCACTTTTGTGTACTGGACTTTTGTAAAAGCGCAAATTCGTATTTAAAGGAATATTTAATGCTATTGCTAGAAACTGCATCACTGTCAGCAAAACATAATACAGACACCCTGATTACCCAGCTATCTGCTCAACCGCAACAAAGCCATCCCAAACCATTCAGTACCACAGCTTCATGCTTGTTAGTCAGATTTATTATATTTTCCAGATTCTAACAAGACACATGTTAAGAAATGTATGTCAATCATTGTCCTAATGTGAACAATACGCCGTTAGCATTTAGAGCATCACACAAAAAATACAGAAGGCGAGTACAGAATAAATGCACTCTAAATTCAAGGAAACCCAATCTCTCTTTCTACTAGCGTGTTTCAGTGAAATGGCCCTCTGCGAGAGAAATTTTTAATGAACTAGCTAAATTTTAACCGGTATGTATATGTGCTTTCATTAGGCATGGGGCAAAGTAAAATGCCCTTCTGACCACAACTGTGAAAGAAAAACAACCACTGTCCCACATGCTTACGTACAAAAGCTATGAAGTATGTAAAGCACTAAAAGTCTGCTCAGCATCTCTCCTCTAGAGACACCAAACTTCCCAGTGTTTACATCTGTTTGCCAGATGACTTCTGGAGCAAACAACTACCCAACAAGAGGACAAGAAATCATCTTTAAATTTATTTGTAAGTACTAAATTAAATGCATATCTTACAGAATAAATCAGGTAATCTCATTTGGTAAAAGCGCAAAACCCATCACACTTCTGAGAGTCTCAAAGGTGCACGAAGGTTTGGTTTGAATTTTCTAATGCAAAATATGTGCACTCCCTGTGCTTTTTTGATTATGTGGAGATAGTAGGATTTGAGGTTATGATGAAACAGCAAATGAAACAGGCATCAATGGAGTGGGTGCAAAAGAAAGCAAGATTGTCATGTCTGCTTAGGCTGCAGTGCCTCACTGCCACACCATACAGAGGACATCTAAAACCTGTGCTTCCCATTCCTCCCTCCCACCTCTCCTCACAGGTAACAGGCTCTGTCTTTCTCTCCATCCTAACCATCAGGCACTGTGTGAATGCTGATTTAGCCTTTACTAACTATGCACGAAGAACACTTTTTCTTTTTTCAAAACTCCCTGGAACTATACAGGTGTTTCCACACCTTAAGGAAAGTAGTTACAAAACATTAAAGCCGTTTAGAGTGCAGTACAGTTTAATCCCTTGGCATAGGTTAAAACTAGCATTGCCTTGAAAAGTGAGTGCTGAAGTAAAATGTGACTGAAAATTGTCTCATCACACCCCACTGGAAGCCCTTTCCAAAAGGGAGATGCATAAAAACTTCTTCTTTTTGAAGGTGCACCTCTCCCTCCTTCCCTTCCTTTCACACTATTCTCCCAGGAAACAGAACAGTATTTTTTACACGTCAGCAAGCATTACATGAATAAAGCTACACCAGTTTCAGAAAGAACAAAACTTAGGTCAAAAATTGACTACCAGCTTCCTAAAGAGCAGAAAAAAAAAACCAACCCCACAACCCCCACAACCAAAACAGAACACAAAGCAAAATAAAATAGAACTCAAAACCAAAATAAAAAGTTTACAATATTTTGATGCATATAGTTTAATATTATATTTTTCACTTGGGGATGAGGTTTTATGCAGGTCATCTTTCCCTTCAAGTCTCCAGAAGTAACAACAATGACAACAAAATTTAGCTTTTTCTTCACGACAGTACCATTGCTGCTGTCTGCTTACAGTTTGTCTTCTTGAAAAAATAAATAATGAAATCTTTGCAAAAGGAAAATCAACCTTAAATAAATAGTATCTAGAAATATTGTCTTAATGGCAACTATATAATACTGCAAGTGCATCACTGAGCAGATTAATGTGATTGGAAAATATCTTTTGTTTTATATATGTTACTCTGTTATATGCTTATGTTCCCTCTCAAGTGAAAACTTACAAATTCCAAAAAGAGCAACATTTAGCTTGAAAAATCAGCTTAGATGTCAGCAACTGACTACTAGTAACCATCCTCTTAGCTAATACGTGTTTGTCCAGGGCAGCTGGTGTCCATAATCAGCATTCATCTTTCATCCTTGTCAGCTGGGCTGTCTGGCAGGTGCTGGGTGGGGTGAACACGGAGGGGTCTGTGATGCCTGGATGGATGTCAAAGAAGCGAGTGGAGGTTGTCACGCTGTAGTTCCTGGTGTAGGTTTCCTGTACCGGGTAACAGTCTTTGACAGTGTAAATGCCGACCCAGGATTCCACTGCAAACAACCAGAAATGTGAGTCCTTTAGGTGACAAGACAAGATGAATGGGTCATGGTGGTGTCAGTCTCTTTTAACTCAGTGCTTCTGTTTAAGACTGTCTATTAAGATTCTCATTATCATTTTATGCTTTTAAAATTTCTATTCTTTTCAAACACTTCTAGTGGTTCATGATCTCAAGACTACACTCAGTGCTGATCTCCTCCAGGTATGTTATGTACCGAGTCTGTCCCTTTTTTAGCTTCAGTTTAATTCCACATTGTGCTAACCTCAGAGGCGTTTCCTCGCTCTCTTTCCCTCTTGTTCTCTGTCATCACCTCTACCTTCTTCACTATGCTGTTTAGGCAGTGGCAGCAGTAACACTGAAGTGGTTTCCTTTGAATATCCTTTGCTTTAATCTCTCTTTTATTAACCTCACAGATACCTTCTGTGATCATTCTTTACCCCTTCAGTCATACTCCATCTTGTTGTTTCATGCATTTCGGATATCTTGATAGCAGAAACTCACGATGTTAAAATTACTTACTGTGATCATAAATCAGTTCCTCTGAGGAATGCCTGTAACAATTTTTTCTAGTCCCAAGGATACTTACTTCCTTCCACCCAGCAGCAATCACACACACTTACTTTCAGTACTTTCAGTTTTGGGTCATAGGCTGTACTACAACCACATTACCAGAAATAAATAAATGGTGACATGAAACACACATATACTATATCCAAAGAAAGGGTGGCAAGCTAAGCAATATTTGAATATACCTCTTTTGAGCATGCTAACATACCAAAAACATTCTGACCTCAATTAATATGAAATGGAGGCAACCTTTTATTGAATGAGTCCTCTCAGAATTTAGAATAAAAAATCATGGTTAAATATGATGCTACCAGAGTAGCTGGTATGTCCCCTAAAACTTTTATAATTGTAAAAGAAATGTAATTTTTACAATCCAAACCAGTACTAGCTGAAAGGTATATGGGTAGACAGGTAACTTTCTGACATTATGTTTATGAATGATCATACAGAAAAACACTGGAGCTATAAAATAATACAGGATAAAAAACCACAAATCATTAATTGAATGTATATGGATATAAAGTTCCACAAAAATTCCAAAAATATCAGATCTAAAAAAAAAAATTATTGGAGTGAGTGCTAATTTGCCTCTTGCAGAATACCAGAGAATATATCAACCTAGTTACAGAGGTCTAATGATCTCATCCTTCATTCTCTACTTCATTTGTTCTACTTTATTCAAGAAAAAAATATTTTCCTCTGGCTAAATGCTCAAGTTCGTAACCAGCCCACATATTAGATGTCTGTAGAGGATTAGTTAGCTGACAAAAATCACATAGATATGCTGCAGGTGGCTGAATGAAGCCCCAGAAATCATCGTACCCAGCTAATCTGAGTTGCTGATATGGCAAGAGTGTCCTTGAGTGCAGCTGTTCTAACAACTTGTTGTAGTTAGTAAGGTGTGAGAAAAAAGAATGTTACTACACAGGAATGGGGAAGTGAAAGAGGGGCTGACCTTCAAGGGCAACAACCGATGGGGTGCATGGGTTACAGAATATGCATTAGCTAATTAAGAACTGTATAATAGTACTAAGCAATAATCAACAAATTGAAGCTTGCCGATTCCTCATATTGAGTGACCAAGTTCTTCCCTTACCGCGACAGATGTCCGTAACTGTAAGTATTGCATTAGCTGAATAGTCCCACAAATTTCACAGAGGTTTTAAAATTATTTTTATAGTTGTCTGGGTCATCAGTAAACCACAGATGAAACTGAAGCCAAAGTGCTAATAAATTTCTATGCACTCAAAATCTAACATATTATATCTTGGAAAATTCAGCCTCCTTTCTTTTATGATACAAGTGTTCAGCTGCCAAGTGCAGAACTAAGCCTTGCGAGCAGGTATTTTTTATCAATACAGAGGACAACAAAATTTAGGCACATATTAAGGATTTCAGTGGCTGCAGAACCATGTGTAGACAAACACTGACACCTGCTTTGTTTCTGTTACACAGGTTCTAGTTTGAGGGTGCCCCTAATTATAGTACCAATTCTTCTCTAGATAAATTTTGGATACAGGCTGCCAGATTCAGACATGAAATTATGCTGTTCCATGCCAAACTCTGTATGATACCAAACACAACACAAACAAGACCCCTAAACATATTTAATCATGCTCAGATATGAGATTTTCCTAAAAAAACACATTGTTATGAAAATGATATTCGGTGCACAGAGCATTTTCATTACTTCTTGCAGAGAACTTTATAGAAATATGGAAAGCTGAGGTGAAACACGAATAATTTCATTTTTCCCTGTGCAGCAGAGACATAGATTATTATTAAAATAAAACAAAAGCATGCACATACATTTCCTGGCTGGTTTTCTGTCAGACCATTCCTGTACCATAACTTCATCTCCAGGTCCCCCAATGTAGTACTGATCCTCATAAGTTGAATTGGCAGGAATATCATATGGATCCCATGGCTCTGTCAGAGCAATCTTCGAACAAAGCTTTGTAACTTGTTCAATCTGAAACATCACCGCATCTTTGTAGAGCAATATATACTCAAAGAACCTGAAACATTAAGAAAAAGCAATTAATTAATATACATATAGTCTTTTTATATCCTATGCAAGGAACACTGCTGGATATGTAAGCTTGCCTTTGGCTTCTCAATATAAGAATATTTCCACTTGCATTAAACTTTGCCAAACTTTGAGAAACGCTAACCAGTTGGGCTGAAATTTCCCATGCTGAAAGTTTCTCTCAGCTGATTCTTTCCAAAATAAATAAATCAGGCTGAACCGGTTCAGCCATTTCTGAGAACAACAGTACAACTTTTCTGAGAACAACCGAGAGAAAAACATGTTATTATTCCTCGTTTTGTTTTGTTTTGTTTTAATAACTGTTTCATTAAAAAGCTCCAGTGCCTCCATGTTTTGGAGAAAGGACTTAAAATTTTGGCAGGAGAAAAGTTTTTATTAAAAGTTGCCCAGATTTGGCTAAGTTGTAAGCCTTTGAAAAAAATCTGCTTGCATAGGCTGGATAGATTCATTTCTCCATGAATGTGGTAGAGCCTTCCTCTGTGCCGGTTATATGTGGTATCTGCCCTCCTCACAGATGTTTCTCCATGGCAACACACACAGCTTAAGTAGGACATGGTGGTGAAGGGGGAAGTACATGGCCCCAAGTGCAGAACTGAGAGGGTCATCCTTCATAAGGCACAGTTCCACTCTGGAAGCCACTAGACCCAAGAAGTAGTGGAAAGAAAAAGCAGAGGAGTAAAGGCAGAGATAAGGAGAGGCGTGGAGCTCAATGAGCCTGAGATGCTAGGAAGTGAAGTCACCAGCATGGATAGCTAAGAAGAATCTAAAACCAATCTTCTAATGAGTATGAAGTGACCATCTATCTGAGAAGAGATGATAAACATTTATATGGACACTTTCATCTAGTTTCTTTTGACAGTGGTCTGGTCTACCACCAGTACTGACATTGCTTCCATACCTTCAAAAAGGATGTGGTATGGTCCTTACCTTTTAACTGGGAACAAAACCAGAGAGAAACAGAAAATCAAAATTACCAGAAGTATCAGCTGATCTTGAATACTCGTCTGGAAATAGCAGAAACTTTAACTTCTCCAGGCTACTTTGCATTACCAATCAGATGAGAAGTTGTTCAAAGCACGTCTCAAATCATCATCATGCGTGCTCTGCATCTTTTGCAAAGGATTTACAGGGGTCACTTTCTAAACCCTCCAAAACTCTGCATTCATTATTAGAAGCTTCCCTTGAATATTTCGGATCAAATATTTGGCTACAGGCTACTATTACGCAGTGACTTCAGAGAAAAGGAAGGGAACAGATTCATCTTTTCATCTGTAATTCTTGCTCCATTCATAACGCTGCCACCATTTCCTGCAAAGAAAAAAAGGCTTGGGTGTCTCTGGACACAGCTTCTACTTAACTAATCTGATGCTAGTCCCTACCTTTATTCATCCTGTGCCATCAGATAGATGGGAAGATAGTAGAAAACACTGCATAATTCATGTAATTGAAGAGCTGATGCACAAAAGCAAGAGCAGACCCTTCTCCATTTCTCAACTCCTGTATGTTTCTCTTTGCAGTCCTCACACTCAAGTTTACGTAAAAAAGAGTTGAAACCAAAACAATTTACAGTTTTAATTTTTGCACAACACAATTGCACCAAACAGCAGTAACTTCACCCACCACTGACATTGTGGCACTTAAAGGTTGCATAATAATAAGTGTCTCAGCACGGTTAAAAGCATCTGAGCAACATTCCCATCACTTCTTGAGAGCATCGTTTATCCTGCATGCATGTAAACACAGTCAGGCTAAATGCTCTTAGTCAAATTGAACAGTGACAGAGAACATAAAATGGGACAAGGAAGCTCACATGATGTAAACTGGGGCCCATCTCTCACTCACAACCTTGCAAAACACGGGAGGTAGCTTGTCCCACTTTCCAGCTGAGAAAACTGGGAACTTCCTCCACATTGACAAGACTCATGCAAAAAGGCTGACAAACTGCAAGGCGACATATGACCTTCCCTATGGTAAATCATTCTCCTATCCATATCTTAAAATATTCCTGCTTCTGCTATGACTTTCACCAACCTTAACTCGCCTGCCGTTTTCTTAGTCAAAGGCAAGGTTTCCACAGTCATGATGTGCTACTGAAGAATTCAATACCTTTTTGAACTCCTTTCTTACATAAACCCAACCTGAGAACCCATTATCGACGTACATAACTTTTATACCACATTTGGTCCCAAAACATACAAGAACACTGAAATACATTCATTTATGTATTTTCAATTAGTCTAATGACCCAACTACTCTTCAGCTGGCTGCCCAGCAGCTCCCATAAAAGTGGGACAGGAAATGCCTGACAGAGGAATCTATCACCATGCTTGAGACATCTGACTGATAACGCAGTGGTTTTGTAAAAGAACATAAACCCCCAATGTATTAGAAAAGCATTACAAACTACTAGGAATAAAAATTAAACTGTCACATTTCTTTTTCATTTTAAATCCTCACTTAAAACTTAATTCACACAGAAATTCTACTTGCATTTTTAACAATCCTGTGGACAGCAAGATGGGCATTATGAGACACCAAAGTAAATAAAAATGAGAAAAATCAAAAAAATCAAACTCGGCACCAATCATCTCTCTGGCTGCCTTTTTGCAGAGTTAGAGGCTCCACCATGGACATTTTTGGTTCTGGGAGAGGCAGACTGAACATACGTGTAAGAGACACCAGTCCTACACCTCGATATGCTGGCTGGAATGAACTCTGCCTCTCTGGTGGCAGAGAGTACACGAGAGGAGACCTGCAGAAAATGTCATTCTGCTCACTGTGCATGACATACCTGGGTAAGCAGGGGCAAGATTTACACTGTCCTTCTTCAACCCAGATATGCCTCACATCCAAGTTTTATAGAGAATTGGTCTGTGTCCTGGAAATAGCCAGCACAGAAACCTAAGATTACACAGGATCTGAGTTTAACAGCATATGAAAGGTGAATGGGTGAATGGTTAAGTTGTCATTTTATAAGAGAAGTATTTACCAGCCAAAATTAATAGCAAAATGTGGACGAATATAAAAACTATAATTAAAAAAAATTAAATAAGAATTATTTTCTTCTCTTTTTTTTTTAACCAGCCAAGTCCTGAGTACACTGCCTCTATTTGTTTTAGGTGCCTGAGATTTCATTGCCTTCTTGAGGGGAAGCACGAAGTCCTGAAATACGTCTTGGCAAAGAAACAGGAGAGGAAATTATTTTTAATTAATTTGTTTTTTTCAGAAAAATGTAATGTATTTGCAGCCTGCATCCACCTCTAATATTATTTTTATAATATTTTAATTACTTAAACAGTAACTTCAAGAAAGCCCCAACCTAAAACCAAGTGCCCCAACTAGGTCTCAATTAGGCACCATGAAACAGATTTGAAGAAGTTAGTTGGACAATTATCCTATTTGCTTTTCTATTTCCCTTCCTTTCCTATCCCAGTCTACCCTACTCTGTCCTATGCCTCACTCCCTTGGACAGTATGGGACTCTCTCATGGTCCTTAATACTCCCTTTGTCTGCGCCTGAAAATGGATGAATTCCAGCATATAAAGACACACATGTTTTTGCCCTGGACCATATCCTGCACAAATAATTCCATTGATTTTGCTGGAAGCAATCATGTCAGATAGGTGGGATACAGCCTGGGTTCAGTCCTTTCTTCTCCCAAGCTAAGGAAAGTATTTTTCTGATTAAGAGACCAAGTGAGTTAAATGCAAAGCCAGAATACCATGACCCCACAATCACAAGGTGAAGCACTTGTGTTAAGAACATACTGCAAAGGGTGGGTGTGCATCCAAATACTGTCCTACCTCTGAGATTCCTCATGAAATCTGGGGAGATAGCTAGAGGACCCACTCAGGACATACCCAGATAACATAAAGACACACTCCTGGACCTCACAAAGGCCTGAACTAATAAACTTGTCTTCTGAATGGGTGATTTTTTTGCATGTTAATAATGCAATTCATAACAGTGAATTATTTTTCAACATTTGTCAGAAAAAACCCCATTAATATTAAGATCAGGCTGCCAGCTCATTTTCAGGTGCTCAGTCTGCATCCTATGCTGGGTCCTTCCCAGTCCTGAAGCCTGCTAGCCTGCCCATCACCTACACATCTGCATGACTCCCAGGGTTTACTTCTGCACTTCCAAGGGCCTCCTTGTGAGAGCCAAACTGAGAAGAAAGGAGCTGCTTGCTGTCCAACTGCCCTTGTAGTGACTCAAAGGAGCAGAGATACTGTTAGTGGCCTGGCAAGACCCATGTGACATACTGAAGAATATCAGACAAGGTCATTTGCTCGAGAGAAGCAAAATAATGGTGTGAGATAGAAACTTTCTGTGCTAAATCTGGCTCTGCATCATTTTGCTCTGTGGCTTTGGACAATCAACTTAGAGTACCAGAGCCTTAAAATACTGTTTATTATTTTCCTTTGATTGCTGTAGCACTGGTGAGACACAAATCTGTGATCACAAACCAGTTGTGTGAGGCACTGTATTAAGAGAACAAAACCACAAATCCTGCACCATAAAAACACTGACACAGTGGCAAAACAGGCTTTCCTTTACTGCAAAGGTGTACTGGGGTTTCATGAACCTAGGGCTTTAAGCTGTTGATTCAGATTTCCCAGTTGTAGCTATTGTAACCTTAAAATTCTCACTCGTGTTAGCCAGGACTTATATTACCTAGTAGTATAATGTTAGTGAAAAACGGAAGCAAAATTTTATGCATTATTTGTATCTGAGATACTGTATTCCTCACCAGGAAACAGTATTTTCTATTTAATATCTCAAGCTGAGGTCACTGCAATTATTTCCAAGCTAACTTTATTTTCTCTTTTATGTTAAATGAACGTTTAAAGCATCTGTCTGCCTGTGTGGTACTACTTAATTCTTTGCCAGTTCTCTTTGCAAAAAGACATTTTTAAACATTTTGGAAGAAGCTAACCTCACATCTAACCAGAAGAAATTTCACTACAAATATCCCAAACAAATTTTATGTTCAAGTTTGCATGGATAGGTACATCCATATATTTAATTCTTGATGTATCTTGTATTCCTTTTGATAAAAAAATCCCATGATGATACCACTCTTTTTTACCCATTTTTTACTGAAGATGGACTGGGAGAATGGGAACCTTTACAAGAAGGGCGACGACATAACCCCATCTTCTCAGGTCCTCAGATCAAGAATAGTTCAAGGGAGCAAAGCTGCCAAGCAGCCATGCAGACAGTTGATAAACACTCATCAGGTCAAGAACATTCATCTGCTTTTGGAAGGATCTGGCAAGCTCATTTCAAAAGGGAGAAGCATTCGTTTTTTAGTATATTTCTGGGAACTCCTTTCCTCTTTCCCATGAAGTTTTCGGTAATTTCAGACTTGTGTTTTTCTTCTGGTGTATCAGACCTCAACAACAACAGTAATTTACCATATTTGATCTCACATGTTTGGCAGTGGTGCAGGACTATGGTATATTGTACAAATACAGGACTGCGCAAATACATGTGACAGTAAATGCAACGTGATATTGTGTAAAAGCAATGTTTCTTAGTCTGACTTAAATCACTCACAGATTGTACAGACTGTAAAGGCTTTTTTTTTTTTTTTTTTTTTTAATTTTCAAGGAGATCAGGTCCCCTGTATCAGGTAGCTAATTAACAAGGTATATGAGGAACTTTGACCACACTACCAGTTTCTGAAGCAGAGAGAATTAGCCAATTTAAGTCCTGTTAATTATGCAGTTTGTGTAGAAAGAAAACCCTAAATACAGGAATCACAAGCTGCAAAGTCAAAGCTACACCAGCTAAAGGATGACATACTTTTGTGACTTTAATTATGAAACTCAATAAAAAATGATGCAATTTTTTTGTTATTTTAATTGTTTTCCCATAAAAGAGATTTGTTATTTTGGCAAACAGGGAAAATCAGCTCTTTAGCAAGAAGCCTGTTTCCCTTGCTGTCTCTTTTTGGCTATTTGACACTTCTTAATAATCCACCAAGTCATACCCCTGAGAACAATGCAACTGAAGTTGAAATTTAGAAAAACAATAATACATTCTGTTTAAGGGAGTTATGTTTTGCAAGAGGCTAAAAGATGCACTGCCCTTAATAGAGAGCATCTGCATGTTTCCATAAGTAACAGTATATTCGTAACTGGAGCCCTCAGTAGACAACAGCACAGCTCAAAAGGAAAGGAATTGAAGATGTGGCCAGCATACCATAATGCTTTCCAATGAATCAATGGAATCACTTCCTAGGGAATATGGTATATACTAGGAGAACCACATGACATCAAAATATACTTGAGGTCAGAGATTATTTTTCTGTTATGGGATTGTAAAAAAGTCTAGTACAATGATGCTTCCACGAGTAAGTAAAAATAAAGGTTACTGGAAAATCACAGCAGGGCTTAGAGGAGACCAAAAAGAGTGAGGAAGGCCAGGACTCACCTCTCTATATACAAAAGACCTTAGGAAAGACGAAATAATAAAGAGGGAAATGACAGCGGTACATTACAATTTATTTTTTACGTATCTCATCCACTTTGTGCTATATGCAGAAGGGCAGTAAATTGCAAGAGTCAATGCTCAAAACTGAGACATGGAAACGCTCTTTTGAGAGTGCAATTATTTTAAGGTACTCTGTGAGCTTGTGAAGATGTAAGACACAGGAAACAGAAATTTAACACGTAGAGGGAGCCAGAAAAAACATGGTTACAATGACTGAGAGCATCTCAAAAAGGAAAAAAAACATACCCAAACATAGAAGACATATCTGTGTTCCTGTTTTTAATTTTACCTCTAGAGACCAGCCAGGAGCATGCAGCTCGTGCCACAAGGGCTGGCAGGACCTGGGCAAGGCCAGGAGCAGCGGTGGCTAAGCCTCCCTAGCATTTAAAAATGGAGCCCACAGGGAGCAGTAGAGGCCAGCACAGGCCAACAGGGTGTGAGCGGCTCTTCCCGCGCAAGGGTGTTCAGCAAGGGTGCTGAACCTCTGCCAGCCGGACCAGGGAGCAACAGGACCCACCAAGCAGAAAGGCACGGCCTCCCTAAGCTCTGCAGCAGCTACAACTGATGCAGCTGCCCAGAGCTTGGGTGGACCCAGGTGTCACCTGCAGGGTGTGCCCTACTTGGATGGTGGCAGTGGGCAACCCTGTGCGAACTGAGGCCAAGTACAGGAACACCTCTGCTTAGTTGTCACAGTAGGACACAAAAATAGATTGATTCTATATAGTTGTTAGAAGAGAAAAAAGGCTTTATTTACAATTCCAACAGTTTCCTTTATAACATGCTGTGCTAAAAAGATATATTATTGGTCCATTGGACTGACACTTCTCTCCATTGGTTAAGTAATAGGAAACAACACTTGGGGACAGTTGTTATGGGAACGGGAACACTGTTCACTTAACCTGTTTTGAGGAACGGAGAGAGATGTTTTGAAGAGAGAAAAATTTTGATAACTTTCCTTTGGGAAAGGAGCTAGCAATAGTTAGCAAGCTAGAAATTCAGACTCAGAAATGTTGAGCCCACACTTAGCAATAGAGCTGCAGGGGCAGGCAACTAGGTTGAGGAGTCTCAGAGATTGCAAAGACCTTTAAACTAGATTTGAAGTGGGAAAGAGATAAACCAGGTTTGCTAGAGATAAGCCTGGGGGTGGCACCCATATGTTTGAGGGATGGTGTGCTATCAAGGTCCTTTGGTCTGCCCTCTCAGTGGAGGAAGGGTATGGAGATCTACAAACAGCAAAGATATGAGGGTTATTAATGCATTAGAAACCACAGAAGTGCTTGAGAACAGTCACACAAGACCTCCTCCCCTCACAAAACAGGTGGCAGGATCAACAGCCCGACTGAAGTGCATCTACACTGATGTACACAGCAGAGGCAGCTGGAACAGGAGGAGCTGGAAGCCATTCTGCAGCAGGAAGCTTGGAAGATGGCAGGATGACTTGCAGAGCTGGGGTGTTGTAAAGGATGGCTGTAAATGCCTCAGAAGAGATATGAAAGGAAGGAGGTAGATGTCGTTGTAGGACACGAAAAAATGATGAGACTCCAAATATTCCAGAAGGCAAAGAGCATAGAGAAGGCTTTATTGCCTAATTCTTACTACCTTTTATAAGGTGTTCTGATAGAGACTTAACATGATTGGTGAAAGGAAGCACACCTCTCTAATCCCATTGGTTAAACTAGAGAAACAGAAACTAGAAAGGCAAAACACCACCTGGAGAAAGATTGTTTTGAGAAAGGATAGTTGTTTGCCAAGATTGTTTTGAGATGAAGCTTTCTTGAGATATTTTTCCCTTGGGAAAAGTTAGCAGCCTCTAGCAGGCTAAAATCTCTCAGACTCAGAAATATCAGGCCCACAGGTGGAGTAGTCCTGTGTGTTACAGAGTGTTTCATTTGTCTGGAGCTTAGTGACAGTGAAAACAGGATTGAGGGTTCATGGGTTAGAACTGGGGGAAGACCAACTAGGCAGATGGCATGTCACAGACCACTTGTATTGGTTTGGCATGAATGGTAAAAAAACAGTTGGTGATCTTCTTTGGAACTGACGACCGGGTTGGCCAATTGGATAAAGGTGTACACCTTGGGGACACACGCCTTAAATACAGATGGAATAGTGGGAATGTCCTCTCTTGCTGTGGGCTTGCCATGAGGTAACATCGAGGCGGAGGGGGAGCAGCAGGGCCCGGCTCAGGGCCCACTGCCCCCAGGGCCGGGCCGGGGCGGCCATGCCAGGGCTGGCCCTGGCTAGAGCCGAGCCGAGCCAGGCCCCTGAGCCCAGCAGATGCCTGCAGAGCCACAGCTGCTAACATGCAGCTGACCCTACAGCCTGCACCACTCCACTGGCCGGGCCGTGGGAGATGGCCCCGTCCCCTCCCAGCCCCTGGAGAGCAGCACTGAGCCCAGGCTGGGCCAAACCCACCCCATAAGACCGAGGGGTGGAGGGCGGAAAGAAGATCCAGGCCGCTGTTTCTGAGCTTTTCTACACCTCGTGGATTTTAGGCTTTCACCGATGCCGCGGCAGAGACCACGTGGCCGTCTGCAGGCCCAGGCAGGAGAATATTAACTCTTTCCTAACACCGCCTGAGACTTTTTTTAGACTCCATCCCTTCTCAAAGAGAGAGGAAAGGCCAAATTGGAGGTATGCAAAGGGATAAGATGAAGATATCAAAGTCAGTAAAGAAAGGGTGACTTCTTAAGTGGAAAAGATGACAAGTTGCCTTAGTTTTGGGCTATAAATCTCCTTAATTTATGGTAACGGACTGTAATATTCCTTTAAATGGTGGACTACAAATGGGGAGATGATTTTGTGGATTCAAGCANCCACAAACAGACTGCGTCTCTTTTGGAAAGTTACCAGAAAAATCAGGAGGGACTTGTCTCTCTCAAAGACTGGATGAAAGATTATTTTATAAGTGGTACTGACTTAGGAGTTCTGATTTTCTGTCTCTTTACATTGTTTTGTAGAAAGGTAAAATGTTGGTAAGGGGGAGGGGAGTGCTTTTAAGAAGGTTTCATGCTTTTTTTTGTTTGCCCTTTAGGGTGTGTTAATAAATCTAACGGTTTCTATCCTTAAGTTGAGCCTGTTTTGCCTTTCTTCTAATCCTATTCCACAGTAGAAAGATAGACTACTATACTACACTTAACGAAACAAATTCAGCGAATGTGAAACCACTACACTATTGGTGTTTCCTCCTGGTTCTGAACTTCAACCCATTACACCAGTCAACCAGGATGAAGGGGCAGACAAAATATTCTACAAGAAGCTGGGAGAAGACTCACAATCACTTGCTCTTGTTCTCATGGGGGACTTCAGCTCACCAGATGTCTGTTAGAAATACAAGAAAGCAAAGAGGAAACAGTGTACGAGGTGACTGGAGTGTGTGAAAGATAACTTCCTGGCACAGCTGGTGAAGGAGCCAGCTAGGGAAGGTATCCCTCAGGACACGCTGTTCATGAGCAGTGACAAGCTCTTTGGTGATGTGACAGTTGGAAGCTATCTTGGGCACAGTGATCACAAAATGACAGTTTTAAATTACCAGAGAAGTAAGGAGAGCGATGTCACCAGAAGATCTGACTTCTGGAGAGCAGACTTTGACCTATTCAGGGTGAGGAACAGGCCAAAGTACTTAATGCTTTCTTTGCTTCAATCTTAATGGTAAGACCAGTTGTTCTCTAGGTACACAACACTTTGAGCTGGAAGACAAAGACAGGAAGTGGAATGAAGCCCCGATAATCCAAGGGTAAATGGTTAGTGACTTGGTACACCACTTGTCATATTTGTGTGTGACACACAGTAGTCCATAGGGCCAGATGGGATCCACCCAAGAGTACTGAGGGAGCACACAGAATTGCTCACCGAGACACTTTCCATCATTTCCCAGCAGTCCTGGCTCTTTCAGGGGGTCACAGTTGACTGGAAGTGAGCAAATGTGATGTTCATCTGCAAGAAGGGCAAGGAAGAGGATGCAGGGAACTACAGGTCTGTCAGCCTGATGTCAGTGTCATGAAAGGTCACAGAGATCACCTTGAGTGAGTGGCATTATGTAGTACGTGCAGAATTGGGTCCAGCCTGCAGGGGTTTACGAAAGGCAGATCCTACTTGGCCAACCCAATCTCCTATGATAAGGTGACCTGCTCAGTGGATGAGGGAAAGGATGTTGATGCATTTCTGGGTTTTTGTAAAGTCTTTGACACCATTATCCTGAAGGACACAGCATTATCCTGAGGGAACTGGCTGCCTGTGGTTTGCATGGGTGCACTGTTTACTGGGTTAAACCTGCCTGAAAAGTTGGGAGTAAAGAGTGGTGGTGAATGGAGTTAAATCCAGCTGGTGGCCAGTCATGAGTGGTGCTCCCAAGGGCTCAGTACTGGGGCTAGTCCTGTTTTATATCTTTATCCAGAACTGGATGAAGGGATAGAGTGCACCCTCAATAAATCTGCAAATGACACCAAGTTGGGCAGGAGCGTTGTTGATCTGCTGAAGGGTACAATCTCTCTACAGAGGGATCTGGACAGGCTGGATCAACAGGCTGAGGTGAATGGTATGAGGTCAACAAGGGCAAGAGCTGGGTCCAGCATTTGGGTCACAAAAAACAAAGGGAGCAGCACTTCAGGCTGGGGGAAGAAAGACTGGAAAGCTGCCCAGTGCAAAAGGACCAGGGCTTGCTGGTGGTCAGCCAGCTGAACATGAGCCAGGAGTGTGCCCAAGTGGCCAAGAAGGCCAATGGCATCCTAGCTTGTATCAGCAAGGGTGACCAGGGGCAGTGATTGTCCCCTTGTACCCAGCCCTGGTGAGGCTGCACTTAAAACAGTGTTCAGTTCTGGGTCCCTCACTACAAGAAGGACATTGAGGTGGTGAAGCACGTTCAGAGAAGAGCCACAGAGCTGGTGAAGAGTCTGGAGCACAAGGCTGATAAGGGGAGCCTGAGGGAACTGGGGATGTTTAGCCTGGAGAAAAGGAGGCTCAGAGGAGATCTTATTGCTCCCTACAACTTCCTGAAATGAGGCTGTAGCCAGGTGAGTGCCAGTCTCTTCTCCCAAGGAACAAATGATAAGACAAGAGAAAATGGCCTAAGTTTTGCCAGGGGAGGTTTAGATTAAATAACTGGAAAATTTTCTTCAAGCATTGTAACAGGCTCAGCAGGGTGGTTGAGTCACAATCCCAGGAGGTATTTAAAAGACCTGAAGATGTAGTGCTTAGGAACATGGTTTAGTGGTGGCCTTTGTTGTTGTCAATTTAACTCTTAGACTCAATGATCCTAAAAGTCATTCGCAACATAATTAATTTAATGATTCTAATTGTCAGATTTATCTGGAGTTTTCACACCTTTCTCTTAACCAGGGTCTGAGACCAGGATATGAAATTGGATGTTAGCTCTGCCCCCTCTGAAAGTATCTATTTTACACATCAGAAAGGCATAGTAGAATGAGGTTCCTTAATTACAAATAACTAAATTAAAATACTCTCCCTTTTCCAGATATGTGTTTTAGAACAAATTAATACTAAAATATAAAAACCATTTTTTCAACTAGAACTGGGTACTGCAGCTTCTTACACACCTTAACTTCTGTTTTTAAATAGAGGAGGATTTTCATATACCATGAACAGGGATTATTACATGCATTTCAGGACATCTATAATGATCTTCATTGAGATTGCAAATCCTATCATGCATATACTTGGCCAGTTAGTCACCTTTCAGTATGCATTCTTGCAGAAAAAGTAATCATGAAGCAGTCTGAGGAACGGATTGCCCTTTGGAACAGATGGGGAGGAGGTCCCTATTCCCATAGAGCAAACTTTTCTTTTATGATGGAATATTCCCAGGAAAAATTTGTGAGGATATGCACTTGAACTAGATTGCTGTCCCAAGATGTAATGTTTTCCACCTTCCATCTGCAATGATTTCCTTAAGAAGGATGATTCAGGTCTTTCTGATATCTATCCAATATAAAAAATAAAGACTGTGTCTGTTTGCAAGGGAATTTGGAAGTCAGGCCAGATAATCAGATGCAACAGTTTGAAAGCTAAGTACTCTTCAACATTCTAGCCTCCATCCAAAGATCTGACTACAGCTTATTGTTAAATAAACATTGTGAAAGATGGTGATTCACTTCACTGGAAATACATGCAAGCTGAAATCATGGCACTGAATTACATTCTCACTCCCCACCTCCAATGTAAAAAGCCGGAAGTCTTTGTGCAGGTCTTTTTCTTCTGCCTTCAGCAGCTATCAATCAAAAGTAATATGGTTAGGTGAGTGCATAAATTAATGACTGGATTCCAATACAGTCTGTCAGTGTGTTAAAATTCCAGGTGGAACTGACTGAAAGTGTACAAAGCAGAAGAATTATGGAAAAGAGGGGAATGTCTGTATGAAAGAAAACATTTAATTAGGAAAGATTTTAATTGCTACATGGTTGTAAAGGAAATGGCATTTTGAACACATTTCCACTGAGAAGTGGTGCAATGCACAGTAATGATTTAGAAAGGGAAGTTTACAGTTCCGGGTCCAGTAGGAGGGTCATTTATTCTGCTCTGCTGAGTCCTGATGAGATCAGAACGCTGATGTGGCTCCTGGTTTGGGACGCCTCACTTAAGGGAGCAGATAAACAGATAGGATATAGTCCAGAGAACAGCGAGGGCAGTGGACAGCAAGGACCTATGAAGAAACCAAGCATGTTTAGTCTACAACAGCATGACTGAAGTATGATGATAAGATGGCCAGTGTATCAAAAGCTAGAAATGAATACCAACTTTTGTCTATGTCACCTGATGCAAGGAGGGCTTACGTAGGATATGCTCTGAAAATATCTGTGTCTTCTTACCGTCCAGCTTTTACAAGAACTGGTAAGAAAATCAGGGATCAGGGACAATCCATGTAAAGCTTTTCTTCTCCAGGATGGAGGAACAGGTTATATGGCAACTTGGAGACCTTCACAGCCTTACATGTAAGTGATTGGAGAATATTGATGGCTGCTGGTCTATTTTTTTTTTGTTACAGACTATCTCAGTCAATAAGTCCTGATATTATAAGAGCTGGATTCTTGACCCTGCTATCTTCCTAAAGATACTGAACCTTTGGGGATGATTTCCTGAGACCTCCCAAATGCAATAGTGGCACTCTCTGAGGACTCTCAGCAGAGGGCTCCATCTTATTCCACATGGGAATTTGAGAGATGGTGCCATCTCCTGCATACTGATGACCTACAGCTCTGTTTACCTGCACAATTAACTCACCATCTCCCCATCGCACTTCTCACTGTTTACAGTGCCTGAATGAATTAAAGACAAATACTGTCTAAAATCAGGACTGATGAGATAAGAGTCAAATGAAATATGTTCAGAATTCACAGGGAATAATTAAAAGATTGAACTGTTAAACTTGCTCTTCTTCTTTGTGTGTTTTTCTTTGATCCTCTATTGAGTTATTGTGCTTTTTGTTATAACAATAACTTTTCCACCTTTGGGGGGGGGGAGGGGAGTGGCTTTCAGCTGCCACCATCTGCCTACTGCTTGTAGGAATCCTCTGCAAGCAATGACCATGATGTAGCACAAGAAACTGGGATGTCCTTAAAAATCAGCTGGGCTGAAAATACATAAATAATTAGTATATGAAAATTAATTTCAAAACCTTTATCTTCAAGTTATTGGGCACACATCAGTGTGTTTGATACAGAACTCTTTCACAGGTTATCTGTTAGTCCATCACAGAAACAACAGTTGCTGAAGACACTGCAATCAGATAAAGGAAGCATGGTTAAGCATACAGTTCTATTTTTAAGAATGTTTATAGCTATTTCAATTGTATTAAACCCCTGACACGTTTATTTTTCATTCAGGGACAGTTCTAAGAAGCAGCAGCAAAGAGGGCAAGACCTGTAAATAATATTGGTATAAATATACTACATTGGCACAGCTGAAAGTTTTCCATTACTCAGGAAAAGGTCACTAGACCTATTGAACATGTTTAGACTACCCATGCTGCTTAAAACATGACAAAAATAGCTTTACCATTTAGCATCTGACACAAATAAAAACTCAAGTCTTTAGCAAACTGGTATGCTTACCTAATTTTGGGGTGTTTTCCTGACATGGAACCCAGTGTCCTACATACACTCAGAGGAAGCCATAGTTCTGTTTGAGCTTTGCCTAATCATATGAATTTAGAACTTTTGTGCATGCTAAAATTCTTTTCCTTTACTGTTCCGATAATCATAACAGAAATGAACGTTACTCATTTTAAAAAGAGAAAATTACTTTACAATTATTTCAAAATTACACAGCCTAATATTTGCATATTACACTTTTTTGCTGACTTAACTGCATTATTTTATATATTCAATGGGCAAAATTTTCAAAACTGACAAGTGATTTTTAACAGCTTCCTTTTTTGGGTGTTCACCATGAAGGTACTTAAAAAGGGCAAATTTTCAGAGGGACAGCATTCAGTATTTTCTAAAACTCAGTGTTGTCAGAGTCATCATTGCAAAATTGAGGTGCCCAATCTTACTAGACACGTTTTTTTGTATTCAAAGACTGCAAACGAAACTGCTGAATTCTCTCCCCAGAGAAGCATATCAGCAGAAATCACTTTCTGCCCATCATATTTTCTCTCCCATCTCTCATGTTTCCAATTGTGAAGAGACAATTGTTCTTTCCACATCATAAGAGCAGATCCTCATGGAACTGCTGCTGTTTATAATTCCAATTCATCAGGTATGTAATTAGAGAACAATATGGCTCTATAACCCCTTCTCCAAAATTATACACTAACCTGTCCCAAAGTCTTGTGAAATCAGCCAGAAAAGTTTCACTGATTTTTACAGATGCTACATCAGGTGTTCCATTTAGAAGAAACAAATAAGCTGAAAAAAGTTTTAACACCTAACATTGCCATCAACTTACCTCAAATGGGCAACATACGGAGATGAAGAAAGGCAAACATAACATTTTATGGAATCTCAACTACACAAAAATATATTTCTACTAGGTTTAGCCAACTTTTGCATATTCTATGATTTCTGATATTTCTTTTCCTTCTCCCTTATAGTGTTCTGGGCCTTGTTTTTAAGCAAAGTAATTAACATCTTTATATCCTTAACTGCAAACACCTAAATTATATTAAGCATCTTTCAGTCATAAAAACTCTCCTTAGGGAAGATTTTCTTTTAATGTAGTCTCCTGCTACAGCTAACTGGACAAAAATCCTACAAACTCTGAGAGTATGGAAACTCAGAAAAGTTAATGTGCTTACGAGAAATCTTTGGAGCATTTTCATCTATCCATTTGTTTTCTGGTCTGCTGTATTGCTTGGGGTACTTGATCTTCCACATTCTCTGCACTGCATTAACCACGTAGTTGAACTCATCCAGGGAATAGGAAAGTGGTTTCTGAGGGAGGGAGGTGCTACTAAAGCAACCACAGGTAGAGAGGACAGGAAAAACCTTCTGCACCAACCAAGCCTCATGTTGTTACTGCCTGTCCCAGTGCTCTGCACTGCAGATGTATCTCAAGGGCTTTGTACCTGGAGGTTGCTATGATCAGGTCTCACAAAACTTAATTTCTACATGTGCTACTTCAGTACCAACAGTTTGGCATAATGATTTGGGCTGACTTCAATCCTCATATTTGATGCTTGTACATACATTGTACTAAGATCTTGGTAAACATCATACACATATTGTAACGATGAGATGTTCTTTTACTTTTCATAATATTTTAAGGGATGTTAAAAAAATTAGAAAAATTATCTACAAAAATAATCTATGAAGTTTTACAGCCTGAAACTGCCTTTACATATTTGGGGGCATGTATCAGGCTTCTAAGCCTGATTTTTTCCATTCTTTCAAGAGGAAGGAAATCCAAAGAACCAAACTATGTTTCAGACATGTGTTAAACTTCCAAAACACAACAAGTCAGGGGGTAGGTCCCACTTGACCCATCATGGATCCCTCTACCAGGCTCCAGCTAAGCAGTTGTGGTACCTAGATTTTTGAGGTGGTGTCTCGAATACCATCTGACTGTTCATCATTTTGACTTGGCTTGACGATGCTAGCACAACTTATGTGACAGACTGGGTACTCTGGACATCTCTAGTGACCAACTGTTTTCTTCTTCGAGGTCTAGATTACTTACTTTAGGAATTTAGGAACTTACAATAACCTGGCTGTGAGGTACGTATCTTGTAAAGTCACCTACTCAGTGAAGCTATCAAAAATTGTATGTAAGTATGTTGATTAACAAAGAATACACATAAATGTACTGAAAATCAGTACCTTCACGCTTACATTTGGTTTAGAGACAGGCAGAGCAGAAGTTAAAAAATAGCAATTTTTTATCTCGTGCTGTGCTGAAGCAATTACATGGTCTCAATAGCAAGGGGATAAACTTAAAGCAATAGGGTGTCTCTACTCTCATACCATTACCGCCTTTTACTCTCATTAAATCGTTTATTTTCATCTATAAAAAAAGACAGGAAATACCTCACCTTCACACTTTTATCAAGCACATTATCCAAATTTGTGCCTTCTGTTTTCTGGAAGAGTCAGGGTAAGAAACCATTCTGGCTTTGCAAATCCTGTGGTTTTGGGCACAGGTGCTTAAAACAATACAAGGAAATGTCCAAATAATCACAGAATCACAGTTGGGTTGGAGGGGACCTTAAAAGGTCATCTAGTTCCAGCCTCCTGCCATGGGCAAGGACATCTTCCACTCGACCATGTTGCTCTAAGTGCCCAGGTATTCTCACAGATAAGAAAAAGAAAATAATTTCTTGTACAGAAGATGTAAACTAACAAATCTGGATCTGATTAAATAGTGGTATATTAATTTGGAAACTAATTCTAGTAAGAATTCCTCAATCTGTACAGGATTCGGCTCTACAAATAAGCATCCTTTGAGAATTACCATAACTGCACAGCATGAGTAAACTTTCCAGTGTTGGCCGCCTAAAAGTATGGCAAAATTGTAAGTTTCCTGGCAAGAAAAGTATCTGAATATCATAAAACCACAGTTGCAAATAGTATTAGGAGATACTGAAAGAATGAAAAATTAAATCTTTCTTCATTAGGTTCATTGGGTGGACTCTGGGCTCCATAAGAGTGTATAGAAACCTGCCATGCACAAAACTGCCCTTGGAAAACTCTGGGGAAAATCTGGCCATTCCCCCTCAGAAACATCAATTTCTGAAATGACAGGTATCCATACAAACAGTAGGTTTCCATGCAGACAGCCTGCTTAAGGAGAGATTTCCAGCTGTTTACCAGCTATACAGGTCTCACACCAGCTATCCTGTGTAGGGTTTCATCAAAATAAATGGCAAAGCATGACACATTTTTAGAAGCTTTCATATCTACTGAGCCATCTGATTTTCAGCTGAAGTAGCAACCATGAATTCCCACAAAGAACTGACAGAAGGACAGCAAATTAAGGCTTGCTAGGTGTGAAAGTACCAGAATGGACAGAGTAAGAAAAGGCAAACATCAGAGACCAAAACCTCAGCAGAAAGTCTTATTAATGGTTTATCTTCCTTGCTATCTTATACCACTTTTTTTTACTGCAGTTGGTCCCAAACTTTGAATAAGAACAGAGTAGAATGAAGACAGAGGTGTTTGTTCTTTATCTTGCTGATAAGAAGAATTACATTATGTGGAGGTGTTTTGGGGGCCTTCTCATCTTACTCCATTTAAAGCCTTAAGAAAATGTACATTAGAAAATGGTTTGTTCCAAACAGCCAACCTGAAAAAAGTCACAGACAACACAAAACTTTTCCTGCTAAAGCAGTTGACTGTGGGTTTTGAACATACACTCTGAAGTATGAAATAATATTTGGCAACAGCTATAAAGGAACAGATTCTGAAGAGCACATTACTGCACTAGAAGTCAATCATTAAGGTTCAGTGAAGCTGTTTTTGGAAGGGTTTACTTGTGAACTATTCAACTGACCAAAAGGTAAATATGCAGGGTATTATTACGATGTTGGTTTTTTTTTTTTTAAACTAAGTAAAAAAGTAAGTAATCTTAATAAGAGATGTAGCAATACATGTGGTAATATCGGTCTTCTGCATTGTTTGCTATCTATCACATTATCACATTCCATTAGGAACTGCCCTCAGGAAAAATAATACATATAGAAAATAAGATAACTAGTAAGTAGACAGTATCACTTTCCATTTGAGAAGGGCAAATGAGTTTAATGAACTTAAGGATAAGCCACTTCTTAGTTGCTTTATATTAAAAAATAATTTGAACTGCAATGAAGAGATGGCTTTTGTTTATAATTTAGGGAGAAGCTAGAGCAAAGAAAGTGTTAGGGGTTAGATTTGGGTTTTTTTCCCTATAGAATTTTTTCCCACAAAGTCGCTAGGAGGCTAATTGCTGGGTACTTATGGGTGCTTGACCAAAACAATACAAACGCCAGGAAAGCGTAGCACCAGGCTGCACCCTTTTTTTTGGTCTCAGGGAGTTTTTTCTCTCTGAGGGAAAAAGGTGATACCACGAGGTTTTGGGAGGAAAAGGGCTGGTGTGGGGACAGCTTAGCTCTCTCTTGCTCTCGNATCACAGTTGTAATAATTCGGAGGGAGGGGGTTTGAATCCTCCATTCCAAAGGGAGGTCGTGCCCTCCCTAGCAGACACCTGTCTTTTCTAACCAAGACAGAAAGTTAAGCTAAAGCAAAGAAAGTTTCAGTCTTCTAATACCCCAAAGAAGGCAGCAATTTAGATTTTTACTACTCTTTTAGAACTCCATAAATCTTATGTGCTCTTATACCTGTAGCCATTAGATCACTCTTTGGGGACAGTTGGGTTGAATCAGACAGTTATGCAGTCCTATATGTAGTCCTATTAAGCTTTGAAACATTTTCTTTTTTTAGTTACCAAAAAAAAAAAAAAAAGGTAAAACAAAAAAGAAATTAAAAAATGCAGACAGAGCTCCAGAATCAACATAATTTGTTATCTCTCAATGATACCTAATAATCTTAATCTTCTTCACTGTCAGAATCTTACAGGTTTGTCAGACAAGAAAAGAATAATGTCCTGAGATTGCTCACATTCATATGCGAAAGAAATAGGCTATACACATGCTGTGTGGCATCAGCACGCATATCACCATGGATTTTTAATCACTCCTTCAGTATGGTGGTGTACACCACTGACCCTCAGCCAGAGGGTTGATTGACTGAGGTAATTTCCACCCTATGCATCCAGTCTCTTCTGTTCCTCCCACATGGACAGCAGGGCAGCAACCCAGAGGGATCTAAATTTCAGACAATCATTAAAGGAGCTATTCAATGGGGAAAGGCAGAAGGCTGGATGGAAGTTCCCTCTGGGCTGGATTTAGCCCACAAAACATAGTCTGGATGATGCCAGAATGGAAGAGTAAGTTTTATACTGAATGAAAGGGATAAAATAAGCTTTCATGGAATGAATAGCTAGGTAGCTCCCCAGACATATGAACTCTTGGTAGCCAAAGACTGAAAAATTGTAGTAACTACAGTGTGAGCACTGTACAAGAAGAAAATGCTTGCCAAATTCATGCTCTGATGCCAGAAATTTTTGAAATCATGAAAACAAACAAAAATCTGGAAAATCATAAATATGGTCATTGCTAAGTTATGGGGACAACCATATTGACTGTAGGAATGTTGCTAATAAAATTCTCACAGCAAAAACAAGAATTGTGGAAGTTATCTTTTTGACATGTTGTGATATATGGGAAGCACCTTTTAATAAACAAGTGGGACACAAAGCCAAATGTCTACACATAACCCTCAATACAATGATTAAACTGATTCTCAAATAGATGTTTGCCAGGGATCTTTATTAACGAAAGATGAAAAAAAAAGCATGAGTTTATATGAATATTAATTATTCCTTTTTTTCTTACTACCATCTGTTATAAATTAGGTTTTGGACAAGGACATTTAGGCCGCTGTTGGAAAACCCCAATTTAGTCCTGCGTATGAAAGTATAAGAGGTACCAGCTCCAGAAATTAATATGCTACTTAAAACAAAGACTGTCTCACATGTTGAACCATCTGTACTTTCACACATGGGAACACGTTCTTGGCAGAAAATCCTGTCCTTGGCAGTTGAGTCTCAGGTATGGCAGAGTGACCATGATACAGGCAAAGAAGCATCCTCTGGAGCCTTGGGACAGCACAAAATTTCCCTGTGGAATCTAAGATCTCTAGTCAACATACATACATCTCCCCCAGGGCCATGAAAGTGAGGCAGTAAACAAAAACAACTGAAAGAAACAGGGCTGCTTGGCAGAAGTGAGGAGAAGTTACACTGGCCACTGGTACCTTCACATTATGCAACGCTACACCGGGCATAATGCTCCTTATTTTAGAAGAGCCAAAATATTGCACAAAGTGGCCCTGTTTTACCCAGACACCATCCCCTCCCCAGCACATCAGACACTATACTGTGCCTTGAAAACATCCTGGAGGGGAAAATAATTTCCCCTTTGAGTAAAGAAGAGCAACAGGTAAAAAAATACTTCATGATAACAAGTTGCTGAGCATGCGATTCCTTGCAAATCTACAGGTACAGCCAAAATGAAAGTCATCTGAAGACAGGGATGGAATCTGATCAAGAGTTGGTTCAAGAATTGGATTGTTGCTGCTGCAGCTACACAGATTCATAGCTGGATGGCCTCAAGTCTGAATAGCTCAGTATTATTTATTATGCCATGTCAAGGTTAGCCATCAGTTAGCTCATAACAAAACAGAGAGGATAGAAGCATACAGAACCATACTTTTCAATTTTGAATCAACTAATGACTTGGCATACCAAAAAAAAGCATAATAAAGTACCGTTTCACTGACTTCATTTGTCTGGGAAAATGTCATCCAGTTGAAAACCTGTCCCATGCAGTTAATAAATGGATAAGCCTGTTGATATGCAATACAAATCAGGTCTCTATCTGGAAAAGAAAACATTTTTTTTTACTTCACAGAGGCCCTATTTTAGGAAATTCTGGTTTAACCTTCAGAGGAGATACTTTTTCAGATGAATGGCCTTTGGTCCTGTGAGAATAGGTGTGATGTTGTCAGTTGTGACATCTGAATTGCATCAGGCCTCAAGATGAATGGAGCCCAAATTAAGATCACGAATATAAAGATGTCTTTCATTGTGTTTGTTTAGCTGTGCAGTCACATCACCATCAGCTGTCTGTGACCATAGAACACCGAATCTCTTTCTATTCATGTCCACTTTAAATCTCTACAAAAAAAACCACCCCAAACCTAAAAATAATAATTTAACCTATGAATAAAATTTACAGTGATTTATCTTTTGAAAACACTGGTCCAAGTTATAGGGACATAGGCATATTATATTTTCAGTGAACTCCTGGTTTTGCCTTAAGTTTTTGCCATAATGTCCAACAGTACAAAATGAGCTGTAAGTTTCAATGCAAAAACACATTATTTCAAAAAGTGCCAACAGACAAGCAAGAGATGATAAGAGGAAGAAAGAAGTAATTCCCTAAATTTAAAGGGTTCAGATGGATAAAACGCTTAAGCCAATATCCACTACTATCACGTAGAACATGGTGTTAGTGACCACTCTTTAATGTCTTTTAGAAAAACAAAACTTCTTCACGAGAACCTATGTTTTTTAACAACATCCAGTAAACAATATCTGTAACTCACATGGTAGTAATGACCCAGTGACTGCCCAACAGTGGTTTTTAAGGACACGAACCAGTGCTCTAGCAAATTATCACTTTGGGGTCACTGGACACTTTACATTTTTTCCTCTAGCTTTAAAGGGTTTTGTGGATCCTGCTATTTTGAATTTAAGAGCCAGTTTATTTTGCTCAGTTTGGATTGGTGCTGTGTTTTGGTACTGAATGAAATGGCTCCAGAGCATGTAGCATAAACAATGGTTTCAAGAACATTACGCTAAACAGAACAGCCATCTGTTCTGTAAAAGCAAGGGATTTGCTTTATTCATACCCAGGTGTTTTCTTCTGTTTGTTTTTTTTTTTTTCCACAACTAACAAAGATGCTGTTGTTCAAGGAAGCATAGCACACAAGACAGAAAAAGCTTTGCTAAGCTAACAGTTCCCAACTTCCTCTAACAGAGTCCACTTGTTACTGCTGAAGTTAGACGGCTGAAGAATTTCAGCTGGCTCCCCTGTGGAGTGTTTTAACCTCTTCCCAACCAGCCCACCTGTAACAACAAAAGCAATTGACTTCAGCGCCTTCCTAAACTGTATAGCCCGGCTGACTTCCAACAAGATCAAGATCTTGGAAAAAGGGAATGATTGCTGCTGTCTGTGGGCAGAAACACAGATTTAACAGTTAGAGTGAGATGAGATGCTCCTCCATGAAGCCATCACGGACCACAGTTCCCTCCTTGGGCAGTGCCTTTCTGCAAGGAACCAGCTCCCTCGGCAGGAAGCATTACTGACGGACTCAGTAAACTGACTTGTATATGGGCTTATGATGGAAATGCAGGAGATGAGGCTTGTACAGACAACATTCCACACCCCATCACGAAACTCTCACTAGAACAACTGAGGCTTGCTTCAGGCTATTGCCGGGCATCTGTCAGTGAGCATCCAGCACAGTAGCTTTCCAAAGCCACCTTTCCAAACTCAGTCATTGGCAGCAGCAGACACTTGAAAGAACTTGACACCTATAGGAAGAAAGTAAATGCAGGAGGTCTAAGTACCTTCCCTCAGTTCTTGTTCTCAGAAGTTATATACACAGCAATTTATGAACAATTTTAGGTCCCAAGAACTCAGGTTACATTCAAAGAAACTGCTGAAAATTCATTTCTGTTTCACTGCAAATTAAGGGTCTCATAAGTCTGAACACTCTACATAGCCTTAAAAATGGAACTTGGGTTCCTGGGCAAACTGGCCAATTCTCAAAATTTTACACGTGACAGTCTTTCATTCCCCAAAACATTAAACTGCAGAAACCACTCCCAAAACCAAGTCTGGGAAACAAATTTGCAGTTGCTCAGGGTAGCTCAATACCTAGCCTATTGAGTCACCACAATTACCACAGAACGGATGGATTATACAATTTTAATAGGTCAGACACTGCTGTTTTTTCCTTTATAATCACACATCCTAAAACAACTAAAAAGTAGTTGAGATAAGTCAGACACATGTGCCCACACTGTTTATTTTTAAAAGTCATCACCTCTTCTCTAGATTAATGTTGTTATATTTGCACCTGACCTTATGCTGCCTCTTCTCAGTCAAGGACAGAGATTGACACACACACAGGCAAAGAGCCTGCCAGAATGAGAGACTTATTTCTCTAAACATAGCTTTGTCTTTCCTCGACCAGCAGTTTGTGTTGCCAGGTGAGGAGTTTATCCTCCCCTTAACTGTGCCTATCTTTTGCAAATATGAGTGAACTAAAGGAATTTAACAACATGCAGTTCTGGTTTTAAATTAACATTGATAAGGTACCTCCTGATGTTTTTTTACTGTGCAGCTACAGTTTTTAAGACACTAACCCTAACAGTTTCAAACACACAGGCATCTCAAACTGCTGAGTACTGTACAACAGGCCAAGGAGGTTACTGTTAAAATATGTGCATAGAAGGAAAAAAAAAAGAAGGCATTTTCTTCCTCCAACTGACTTTCTTGACCACATGGAAATGTTTTTTCTTCCCACCATCACATTTCTCATCGGACAACCCATTATTGGGCCTTCCCTAAAAATCATTTTGTGGAAAATAGTATGGAAGGTCAGAGTGAGACTCTGTGAACACAGCATGTGGCAAGTAATACTCCAGCTCTCAAACACCACCTGTAGCATTTCTGCTCTGCTCCTCACTTCATGCTTTCCTTTCTTCCTAACTGAGCACCAACACCTGTTAAAGTGGCTTCAGCAGTGCCAAAGAGCACACCCCTCTCTCTGTTTCTCTGAGAAAATGAAAGGTAATGGATGACATGAAGTTCTGGCCACAATACAGTCATTAGGATTTTTTGTTTGGACTTTTTTGTGCCAGGATTTCTCACCAATTTGCAGAGATGTCATACTCAATTCTACACCATTTGAAGTTACCTTAAAAAGAAACGCCTGCTCCAACTGCAAACTGTAGTGACTGCTACCTATTTTGTGAAGTGTCCTGAGAGAGAGGCCAACAGAGGGTTGAGTAAGAGTGAGGAAGGTTTAAGATCCGGAGAGTACAAAAGGAAGAAACTTCCTATAGGAGGCAACAAAGGATTAAAAAATATGTTCTGTGTTTAACAGCATGAACACAGCTTTGCCTCAAGAACTCTAGGGAGCTGTTTCAAATGCATCCCTTTCACACTGTATCTGGAATGACCTAGTCCAAATGGGAAACAGCACAATATATTCAATGTTTGTTTTCTTTTCTTCTGCTATCAGTATCAGCTGAGCACTACACAAAACTTTAAGATTGTCCCTGCCCACCTGTCTATCCCCAGAACTTTGATCCTGGGGAAAGAAGTAGTAGGGCAAGGCATGCTGAAGAAAACAAAAGGAATAGAGTGTCGCTAAGGCTGGGTCTGTAAAAGAAGTGAAAAAGAAAGCCCAGAAACGAATCCAACTGGAACAGGTTCTCCTCTAAAAATCTCAGCCTGTTGTTGGTAGTTTTCACACTCTGAGCCAGAGTGCGGGTGCCAGCTGTATGACCTAGAGAAACACCCACCCAACAAACTGGTTGAAACCACAGTTGTGACTACTCTAATGAACTGGCTGTGTTGGTTGTCTGGCAAGCGAGGTGTGTGCCCAGCTGGCAGGTGACAGTGCAGCTGGACAATGGGGAATGGGCAATCTTTACCACTGTGGTCACTGCAGCTCAGGTGATCTCAAAAAACTGATGGGCAAAGAAGTAGCAATTGGGTGTTTACCTTATGGCTACTTTTCTGGAGTTGAGGTAGGTATGTTTTATTGGGCTGAGGTAGGTATGAAAATACCTCATAGCAAATTACATGAATTTGAAACATATATCTACAATAAAACCTGAAAGTTTCATATTTTCTTGCGGTTATGAGCCTTCAAGCCATTCCACACAGGCAAATCTTTGTGTCCTCGATTAACCTCAGCCAGTAACTCGAACAGGGCTGTGTCTGATTAAGGTCCACATTAGCAAGCTTCAGAAAATGCTTTGTAGAAAAATGTGGTTGTTGGCCAACCCTGATTGCTGCACATAAGTTACATCTGATAGGAGCAAAATGTGAAAATTTAGACTGAAATTTCCTTAAGAGACCAGGGCAGCACTATTTTTTCTTGTTGATTTTGTACTAACTGCCTCGGCATAATTACCCCTTTCTTGTCAATGTGAAAACAGGGTGGAGGAGAGGTTATTTTTCAAAAGACAGCATAAATCCCTCTGACTTCTGGAGGCTTCAGTTTACGACTCACTGTATCCACAGTGAAATGAAGGTGTGATAGCAATTCTAGACCTGATCCAACACATACTGAAACCAATGGGAGACCTTCTGTTGACTTAAATGGAATCTGGGTCATGCCCTGAGCAGACACTACTGCACATATAACAAAACCCCTCTCCAGTTTTGGATGGCAGAAAACATGGACCTGGAAACACAAAAGACCCCTGAGATCAGAAATTGTCTACAACAAAAATCTAGTGCAGTAAAAACCAGCAAGCACATCTGTCTGCACTCTGCCTCTTTCTACAGGGATAGAACCAGAACAGGGATATCAACCCAGAATAAAACTGCATTCAGAGCAGGTATTTATCAAAAACGTAAAATGATAAGATCTTGGCAGAAAACAAAATCTGGCCCAGAGTCAAAATTGTAGAATAATTATTCCATCTTAAAATAAAGTTTTCAAATAAAATAAACATAAGCTCGGATAAATGAGTGTAGTACAACTTAGAAAAGACTTGCACCAGGCTCTGTAGCACAGTTTTATGCTTGTCAAACATGAAATTCAACCTAGGAATTGCAGAAGGGAAGCACAAGCAGCGTCAGACTCCATGCTCTGTGTCGGCAGACCACCAGCAAACACCTGCATGTTGTTTTTAACATTCTTCATATTGCTCCTATGCAAAAAAAGTAATGAAAAAAGCTTACAACAAGGGAAAGCTAAGCTATAAATGAAACACACAAAACAGTTCTAAGAGCAGCAAGGAATTTGGAGAGAAAAGATCACAGAAGAGCATAAGCTTCGGAAAGATTAAAACAATTACTATGCGATGTTGGTATGAAATTGATTGTCAGGAAAAAAAGCAGCAAAAAAGAATATTGATCTTTTAACAGGAAAGACCATTAGTTTGGATGATACAGCATTTGTAGGCTGGTCTTTACCTTGTCTCACACATCCTCAGGATGGATGCACTATTATTTGAACAATCTGTAAGTGGGAGAGGCGCCGGTACGGGCAGACCTGCTACCCTCATACTGACAGGTATGTTTCGACATATTGTCTGAAAGTGATGACACTCAGTAGCCAGAAATGTCTCACTCAGGAAGGCCTCACTAGGCCAATCAGTTCTTCCACCCAACCTGAGCTTGGCAGGCTGAGAAAGAAAAAGGAGGTTCTTCTTTAGTCAGCTTTTTTCTACATTTGCTTTTCAGTAAATCAAGAAACAGACAATGACACAGGGAGTTTTGGGATTAGTTTTGGGCTTAACAGATACATCTTTTATAAATGAAGAACAGGAAGGTCCTGTAGGGCTGTGCAATGGGAATGAACACACTGTACCACAGGTAATGGATGCATCCTGATACCCTGGTACTGACTTAGGACCAAGCATTAACAAGGATCAAGAAGGCCCACAGAACTTGTAACTCAAATTTGTTAGCAAATTACTGGGTTACAACCTCCTCCCTCACTTCATAACGTTATTCACATGTTTGAGTATAACCTCTTCACTATACCTGATGATACCCATTATGATACCCATTATATTTCACATTTCTGGATTAGCTTCCAACTCCATTTAAATAGCAAAAGAGCTGGGGGGGGTGGGTGGTATCTCTCTGAAGGGAAAAAGCTGACACTGTCGATCACAAATCTCTCGATATATATACCCATATATCTACACGGAGGATGGATCCAAGCCATGTTGGTGACTGGTTTCCTAGCGCCAGCTGATCCCAGCACGACGGCGCCTCCCCTCCACCGTCCCCGCGCTCCCCCGACTCAGGCAGGGGAGGTGCCGCCGGCAACGCGGGCCCCGAGGGAGATCCCCCCACCCCTTCCCGGCTTCGCATCACCCCNAGGGGCGGCTGCCGCCACAGCGCCCGGACGCCAGCGGGGCGCGAGGGACGCGGCGCGGCGACAGGAGACCGGGACCCTCGCCCTCCCACGCCTCCCTCACCGCATCCGGGAGGGTCTGGATGCCCTGGCTGTGCCCACTGCTCCGCCAGGGCCGCCCAGAGGGGCAGCTGCGAGCTCCAGGTCCTGGCCACTCTGCGTTGGCCTGAGGAGGGGATACGCGGACAGGAGTGACCTGCTGGGACAAACTGCTTTCATGTTGCCCTCGAGGGGGGCATTTCAGTGCCACCCCACGGACAGACAGTGTCACCAAGCATTCCTTCGTCTCCCATTGCCCTCTTAGGTGTATCAGCTGTTGCCTGCTCTGGATGTGCTTTCCTCACCCAGTAAGGGAAGGGCAGGCCCGTGCCCCACCGATGCTCCGTCTATGCAGCTTTGCTGCATCTGCAGAGGGCAACACCGCTGGCACCACGGTACCTGGCCGGGGCAGGTAGCTGTGAGCCACGCTGGGGCTCTCTCAAGTCACTGGGATAACCTAGCATTGAGTTAATCTTATCTCAGCGGGTCCCTCAAAGACTGGGGAGCGGCATTTCCCACAGTAAAGAACGTTCAAGGGGGAACAGAGGTGGGCTGTGAGGGAGCCCTTTGCCCCCGAGCGGGCACGCCATTCCGCTGCACCAGGGGAGCTTGGCCGTGGAGCACCAAGGAAAGGAAGATAAAAAACAGCTCGGGAAAAGTCTGAAACACCTTCTTCCACTCGTGTGCAGATGCGATTGGTGGGGGCCAGAGGCGAGGGGAGCGGGGCGGCGGGATGACTGCCCGCACAGCAGCCCCACACCGGCTCCGCGCTGCCCCGGCCGCGCCGCCCGCTCCCGTCCCGGCTCGGCCACCGCCTCTTCCCGTGTCCCGAGCAAACCGGGCCACGAGCCACCACCCCGCCTGTCCGTCCGTCCGCTGCACGCCTTTCCCCGTCTTTGCCGAGCTCATGGAGGGAATTCCGCAAGCCCCTGGGGGCGTCAGGAACAGCCGCCGGAGCTCCCTCAAGCCCGCAAAAAGTTTCCTCTCCCTTGAGAAAAGGCGGCGTATAAAGTTCAGCCCCGCGGAAAGAAGCCGCGGTTCCTGCCGTCGCCTTCCCTCGCCCCGCGCCGGAGCGCACAGCCCCGCGGCAGAACCGTGTGGTTTGGGTTTCCTTCCCCCCCCTCGCCCCCCTTCCACCTGAAGGAATTTATGACACAGATGAAAACTGAAACGGAGCTGGAGCGGCGGCCGAGAGACGCAGTGATGTCGCCGGAGGATTAAACGGGGTGAGGTGATGTCACCGTGCCTGCACAGCAAAACGCACACATACACGCATACCCCCCACCCCCCGGAGGAGCGGGGCTGCCAAGGGAGTGCGATCGGCCCCACGTCACTCGTGCCACTGGTATAAATGCGGTCCCGCGATGTCCATGGCTGTCGGCGCGGCGGCTCCCGCGACTTGACTGCAGCAGGGCTCCGGG
>WBMY01005599.1:96829-142260 GCA_013397315.1 Donacobius atricapilla
GGACAAGGAGGACAAGGAGGAGGAGGAGGATGCTGCGCGCCTTGGTGGCGGTGTCCCTGTGGCTGCGGGTGAGCCCGCGGGCGCAGGGCGCGCCGTGCGAGGCGGTGCGCATCCCCATGTGCCGCTCCATGCCCTGGAATATCACCCGCATGCCCAACCACCTCCACCACAGCACCCAGGAAAACGCCGTCCTTGCTATAGACCAGTACGAGGAGCTGGTGGCCACCGGCTGCAGCCCGGTCCTGCCCTTCTTCCTCTGCGCCATGTACGCCCCCATCTGCACCCTGGAGTTCCTCTACGACCCCATCAAGCCGTGCCGCTCCGTCTGCCAGCGCGCCCGCGACGGCTGCGAGCCCATCATGCGCCGCTACAACCACAGCTGGCCCGAGAGCCTGGCTTGCGACGACCTCCCCGTCTACGACCGCGGCGTCTGCATCTCCCCAGAGGCCATCGTCACCGACGTGCCGGAGGGTGAGAACCCTGGGGGCAGCGAGAGGTGGGAGGGACGGCTCCCTCCACCCCCGCGGGACGCCCCAGAGTGGGACGGGGGGGCTGTGGGACCCCGCGCTCCTGTTCTGGAGCCTCTACCGACTGTTTTCACTCCCTGACGCACCTCTGTTTGCAGATGTGAAGTGGACGGACTTCACACAGGGCTTTGTGGTCCCGGACAGACCCCTGGAGCCTGACTGCAGGAGCCGCGGCCAGGGTGAGCCTAGAACGATCCCCCACCTCCACCTCCCCGGAGACAGGGTCCCTCTGACACCACTCAACCTTTCTCCCTTCTCTTCCTTTGAAGAGCGGTGCAGGTGCAAAAAGACAAAACCTACGCTGTCAACCTACTTGGCCAAGAACTACAGCTACAGTAAGTGCATGGGGGAAATGCTTCACTTTGCCCGTCCCACACCCTCCTCATGTCCCTGCAAATTAGGCAGCTCTGTGTGGGTGCTGAACCCACACCGGGACCCATTCAGCGAGTCTGGCAAGAGAAGACTGCTCCAACATGGCCTCTCCAAGCGGGTGTTTGCCTGGGGATGCCTAGCTGCCCTCTTCCAAAATCCAGCTGTAACACACACCATGTCTGGCAGTAGTAGAAATTGCACAGATGATGGTGTGTTTCTGGCAATAGCAGTAAAATGTAAGGAATGTGCACCCTTCTGCTCTGCAGAAAGGGTGGTTGCTGCTGCAAAGATCACTCTAGTAAAGGCAATTATGTCCAATGTGAGCATGATGACTTGGCCAGCTCCTGTTTTCATCCAGCAGGTAGAATAAACAGGGGTTTGCTACCCAAATAATTGTTGATGGGAACCAGCTGCAGCACAATAAAAAGTTTTTAGAAATTTATATATGCTTGTACTTACTAGCCAGAGTTCTGTCTGGTGCTGAATTGTCAGAGATTAACTGAATTCAGTGACAATTTGACCATCCAGCTGAGGAGATGGCCGATAATTTTATTTTATGTTATGTAACATACTGGCAATAAAAATAAGTATTTACCCTTCTTCCCCCTTGGCTTCCCCCTGCATCAGTTTTCTGATGGTGTGAGTCAGGAAGAACTCTAATTAAGATTAGATAAATGCCAGATTAAACCTAGTGCCAATACAAAGCCCCTATTAACTATGAATTTAATATTCAGTATTGCTTCATTTTGCACTTTGTGGGCATTTTCTCAGATGGCAGGTTTTTTTCCAGTTCTTCTGCAGTAAGGTTATAATATAATTCAAGTCCTATTTGTTTGATATCAAATGAAAGTAAGTTTATAGCTATTTGCTTCTTTGTTAACATGTTTGGTGGGAATAATCAAGCTGAAACTCTAGCCTAGGTAATTGCACAATTTTTTGTTCATTGTAGCATTTTGGAGCACTTACACGACATATTCTTTTTATATAATTCCTTGCTCTGCATCAGTACATCATAGAGATATGTTTAGGTGGAACAATGAGCTTCTACAGTTGCCTGAAACATACGAAAAAGTAGTGATATCAAATGACTGTTAGAAAATGAAAGTCAGGTGTTAGCTGTGTAAATTCTGATTCCAATGATTTCAGTAGGAGTGTTCCTTGAGTAAAACCTTTATGTTGGGGTCCAAAATTTAATTCCATTGAATTTGTGAAACCAAGATTTTGGTTTTGAGATGCAAATTTTTATTCAGCACCCTCTGAGATAAAGAGACCTATTTATATGGAAAATGAATTGAGGGATGAGATTTAGTAAGTTGAAAATCAATCTTTTTTTTTCTGAAAACCTTTAAAATAAGACATACAGCGAAATTGTACTTTTAGCTATCAGAACCAATCAGTCTTGAAAATGGATTGTGAGTCTCCAAAACTGAAATTCCTCACATGTTTTTTGTCTGTTATACATGTCCTGATAAAGGTAGCACATAAACCCAAGACCACACTAAAAGTGCTGGTCTCCTGTTTTCTGCCTGTGAAGTTTATTCCAAATGTTATAAGGTTCATGTGAAAGCTTTTCACAGCGTGGCTGGCATGGGCAGGCCGATCACTCTGTGGTCTCTACACTTCTCATGCTTCTTTCTGAAGAATGTTTGGACGGTAGAACCACACTTTCTATTTTGACATTTCCTAGAGACAAAATCCTTTATTGTAAAGGTCATACTTAATTTATTAGATCTGGTATTTCTCAGAAGAAGGGATGAAATGCCGGAGTAGTAGGTAATGCCGGAGTGGTAGGTAAATGACAGGGTTTGTAGGTACAAGGTTAGCCAGGGATCATTTCAGAGCAATCTAAAGCATTTCATCTTCTTGCATCTATGCAGACATGCAGTTTTCCTCAATGAAAGGTAAAAATACAAATGATTGTATACTCAGAGTCAGAAAAACCTGTTTCAGTGTGTCATGCATATAACGATCCCACTATTGGTAGAGAATCCAAAGGCAAAAGATGAAAAAAAGTATAGCTCAAGTAAACATGGCAATCCTAGCCTAAATTGTTCCTAGCCTTCCCTTGTTTCTTACATTTAAGAAAAGACTATATTTCCTGGTTACAAACTACAGGAAGTGATTTTATTATTGAAAAGGCTGAATTCATGACAACTGTCTGTGAGGTAACTTATTCATTACTTAATCGGAGATAGCTAGATGTGGCTGGAGAATGGGTTAGATTTATGCAAAGGGTTGTTCAAGTCTGGATTGAAGGAGCTGTTTATGTGTGTGATTCTAGGCAAGATTGGTTGGCCTGATCTGGCAAAGATTTAAGCACATGTTTAATTTCACAGTTGTCAACAGTCCTACTGAAAACCAAATCGAGATCAGGCCTCTGTTATTCTAAGCCACTGTTCATGCCCACACAGGCAGAAGTAGTTCGAGTTTCACCACCAAAACAACAGGTTCCAATTCAATATATTTTACCTAATTTTGAGATGTGTTTAAATTTCTAAGACTGTTTATTGTTCTCAATCCTCTATTTTTCTGTTTGCAGTCATTCACGCTAAAGTAAAAAGCGTAGAAAGAGGGAACTGCAATGAGATAACGACTGTGGTTGAAGTCAAAGACATACTCAAGTCATCAACGCCAATTCCTCTGTCCCAAGTGCCTCTTCTTACAAATTCCTCCTGCCAGTGCCCACCTCTTCAACCAAAGCAGGATGTTCTCATCATGTGCTATGAGTGGCGCTCAAGGTGAGCCATGATGATGTGGTGCAGAAAAGTGTTATAGCTGGCTGTGATAGATAGGAAGGAGGACCAGCAAAGCTCTCTTCCTCATTATAGGCTTGTTTTGCTGACAGTTTTTCTTAGGATAACTCATACATACATGTACATGTTTCCATTACTTTCACAGCTGACTTTATCCGCTTCGTCAGCCTCAGCTCTGTGCCATGATGTGGTGTTCGCAAAATCTGGCTCCCGTGAAGAGCAGAAAATCTGGTGTCATTAGGTGCCGACAGCATATTGATAAGGCATCATGCAGCAGTTCAGTTACCTCCAGCTTGAGAGTGTTTTTCCAGGACCACTTTCCATAGGAATGAGCTGCTTTGTGTGCAACAAGCCCACCTGTGGCTGTAGATGATGGTCTGTGTTGGCATGAACCACATGGAAGGCATCATTCTATCTCACCAAGGGAGTGGGCAGGAGATGCTACACATCTTTTGTCAGCAGAGCTGCTGGAGTCAGAGCCAGGCCTTCTCCACTGGCCTGTCCATACTTTGGACCAGTGCCATCAGCAAGATGTTCCTAATCCCACAGCCATACCAGGACTAGTCAAAGCTGCAGCCATTGGAGCTCCACCTCCCGGTTGGCAGATGAAAGTAAATACTCTCAGAGCAGCTTGCTAGTCCTGCTGTATGATTAAAAGAAAAAACAAAACAAAACTAACTTTGCCAGACCTTTCATCTGGCAGTCAGCCTAGCCCCAGGCATGGAAGGAAATCCAGCATGCTGGTCTGGAGGGGAAGGAGTGATGAATCACATCTCCCTTTTCTCTCTGTTTCCTTGAGGCAGAAGGGGACATCCTATCCACATTAGCACCCCAAGTAGATGCCAGCGGAGCAGGTTGTGGTGTTTTAGGTTCTGTGTAGGCCTGTGTGTTGTGGTTTGGAGGCAGGGCTGTCTGTAAAATGTGCAGGCTGGTTTTTGTGATGTTGCTGTTAATTGGTCACTCATACTTGTAAGGACCACAGCACATGAACATGTGGGATGTGATGGGCCATCTCCATATTTTTAATGAGTTTTACATCGGTATTTTGGGAGCATTTTATAGGTGTTTCTAAAATTTGCCATCTGATATCTTATTGCTTTAACTTGTTTTTTGGTGAGCTAGCAAACACAGTATTTTATTACTGCCCAGCTTTTTGCCCCTCCAGGTCTGGAAGTATTTCACCAGTATTAATGTAGAGCCCTCTATTTGTGTTAGTCATTTTAGGGATACAAGCTCTGACTCATGGAAGGACTATGACCAGAACGGTGATAGAGGAGCTCTGGGTTGCAGAGGATCCTCTGTAGGCTGTTAGGAAAGGGAGATTTCGTAAGTCAAAGATCACAATTGGCATCTCCATTATTATGGAAAAACATGTGATTCACTAAATATCTTGTGATGTCTTTTAAAGGTCACTGAGGTTTTTAATTTCATATAGTGTACTGAAATGGATTTGAAAAAGAAACATAAACTATTATATGTGCTTCCTGTTGAGCTCAGTGGCAGGAAAACAGAAGGTTTTGAGTTACAGCAGTTTTTTAAAATGACAGAGGCAGAATGGGTGGAAGCTGTATCTCCTCGGCAGTAAATGGCAAAATACCTATTGCCTGTTGCTAGGGTTAGAGCCTCACTGGATCATTTGCCCTGAACCAAAGCTGTACCAGATGTACCTCATGTTGTGGTCTCTTTCATTCATGGCAGTGCGGCCTTGGCGTTAGTCCAGTACGTTAGTCCTCTAATTTCTCTTTGGAAAGAAAAGGAAATGTACAACATATTGTTCCTGATTCTCCGGGGTTTGTACTCACAGTAGGCCTTTTATGTTTGGTCAAACTGGATGCCCAGTGGCTAATGGCTATGAGAGGCAGCATTTTGTACTGTGTTTGAGCTGCTAAGAGCAGTGACACTGTTCATGGAAACTGAAGGTTAGGCCCTGCTACACTGTTTAACCTTCACCAGCCAGAACAGTGCTGTGTGATGTTGTGTGCATTTATAACGATGTCTTGATGTTTGCAGCCAACGCTAGTGTTTAAGTAAAAATCCCCAGAATTTTAGTGAAACTTATATTAGAGCATGGTAACTCAACCAAACAAACAAAAAAAAACCCCAAAAGTTGTCTCTAGGTTGGGATGTGAAAAGTGTGACATCAGTCTGCTTTAAAATAAGCTGCTTTAGGAGATGTTTAAGGCATATCATAGTCAGATTTTTGTTCTGTTCATTTCATAACACCTAGACTCAATGTTTTCATGCAGGAGCTAGCCAGATTTCACTGGTAGGCAAGTATGACAAGTATCACTAACCATACATCTTCCAAATTCACTTTAAAGCACTTAAAGCAGTTAGATAAAGGAAACACATACTGTAACTCTCATGTATTTATAGGTAGAAATAGATACAATTGTAAGTGATCTTGTAATTATATTACTGTTTCTCAGCTAAGTTGTATTTCCCCGTGCTTGTGAAACAGCTTCTTTTTCAAAGTCAGAAGTAAAATGCATAAATATAATCTACTCTTCACACAAACACACAGAGAAACATATGGTATCCCATCATTCCATACATAAAATCTGCCAGTACTAGTACCTGTGCATGCATTTCAACCCCAATCTGTGTTAAATCATCTGGAAAAGCATCTCAGGAATTTAAATCAGAAATATCTATAACTTGTGTGTATTTCTTAATTTTTAGGTTGATGCTTCTTGATGGATGTCTAGTTGAAAAATGGAAGGACCAACTAAACAGAAGATTTAAGGTAAATGCAACCAAAGAAAAGAATGCTGATGTTCTTGAAAAAATGTTAAACACCTTTGTTTTACTTCAGTGTTGATTAACTTTGATGACTTTCAGATCTGTAACTCCTCTAGGTATCATTATTTTCACTTGAACATTTTCAGCCCTCCTAGTTACCTAAGTATAAGTGAAAATTTGAATACTTTAATCTTGTGTTTTAGGGTCTCTAAAATCTTATTTCTATTTAATTTTACCGTGTGGGGTGATCTTTTTGTGAACTCTAGTTTCTTACAATAATATCTCTAGGAATTTCTTTCATATGCCTGCTACTGCAAGAAGCAATGATATGAAGGTGAAGGTGATATGCAGATGAGTATGTAGCCCTCATTAGATAAGAAAGGAAGTTAAAGTCATCTGCACTGGATTAATGATTTTTGCTGCATTAAAGATTGCAGGCTGGAGACACACACTTCTCCCCAGGTACTCCCTACTAAGACGCACCCAAAGGATTTGGCATTGTCTCTCTGGATTCAAGAAACACTGGAGGGAAAAGTCTTTACTATAGAGATATGGGTGGCAGGCACAAGCAGATGCCCCTGCTTTTTGGGGCTTCAGGATGGTACTTGATATCACTCTCTACTTGTAAAGTCCTCTTTTTAGTGGAAGAAGAGGGTGGATTGAGAGAAGGTCTGATACTTCCTCCCAGTTTTAGAGATGTAAGAAAGTTATTTTTGGAATTCAGAAAGGTTTTCAGAGCATTAAGGACATATATGTATGTTTGTTTTAATTATGAGTTTATTGGCAATTGATAGAGAGGAGGAAAAAGGATGTAGGAATCCATAAGCAGAAGCTTTTAGATTACAGACCAACTTCTTGCAGGAAATTGCATTCAATGCTTCTCTCATACCCTCTTCCCTTACTCATGTGAAACCTATGTGTGGGAAAGAAAACACACTTCAGATCTTTAAAAAATAAATACATTTTTTGCAATTGCAGAGGATGCCATGTGGGATTTAGAAGAATATTGACATATGACTTGGATTCCTGAAATCCTTTAGCTATCAACTTAATGGCCTGTTACTGGCACACAGAGTGTTTTAGTCACCTCCTCACACTGTTTTGTCATTTCTAATTGTGTCTTGAATCCTGTTTGGGCATTAGTTTTCAGATTGTCAAATAGATGCATGGCTGCCAAACAAAATACCCTTCAAAGCAAATGTCATTTCCTCTCATATTAATAGCTTCAGAAGCTAAATCCACATATGAGCATGTTTGAGTGGGACACAACTAAATGTCTGCTGATAGTTTTAGTTTCATAAAGATGCATAAAATGACTCTGACCACACAAAGCCAGTATGGACCTAGGTATCACAGTGACTTCATTTTAATGCCCATCATTCATCTCTGTAGACTTGCATCCAAATTTTGTCTCAAGTTACCACTTAAAATGGATGTTTTGAGCTGTCTGTCAACCACAGAAGACAGTTGTTAACATAAGCACAACATGGCTGGTCTTTTCTCTAGCCAGGAGAAGAGTCTGAGGTGCAACAAAGTCGGTGCAGAGATACTGAATAGTGAAGTTAGGGAGCATTTCTCTTGCTCTGATCACTGGGTAAATCCACTGCCTGTAAGATTTTCAGAAGGGAAAGATAGTAGAGGGGAGAGGTGAGACCCTTTCTGGGTTTTACTACCTACCTTGTTTTCCTTAAAATAGGTATTTCTGCTCCTGGAGGTGAAAGTCCATGGTCTCTGTCGCTGTTTTATGCATCCCTCCACATTTTGGAGAGCTGAGCAGTTAAATTTACTGTAAAAGCCTATTTTGTAACTACTGGAGTGTTGGGTTTGAAAACCTGACAGGTGTTATCTTTGGTAGGCTTGTTGCTTTTCAAAATTTCTTGGGGATGCTGTTGTGTAAAGCTGCAGGTGCGTTATTCAAACCATGCCATTGCAACTCTCAACACTATGATTTCACTGTGATCATGGCTGTTGGCGGTCCATAACATAAACTGGTTCATGTCCAATCCTCTCCACCCCAGAGAAAAGCAGAAGCAGAATGTAAATGCCAGCTCCCCTTGTAGCTGTGCGCTTAAATATATATTGTGAAAGGGTAGTTTGATTCCTGTAGACTTTTCTAAGGAAAAGTCAAGTAGCACATTCAGCAAGACAGCAAAGAAGGGCCTTGCAAAAGGAGTTCCAATGTGCTGGTCCTGACTTTTTGATGGGATGGTGCCAGCTCCCCTTTGTTTCTGGAAAGGCACTCGCAGCATGCACACGAGATGGGCAATTGTCATTTCCATCCACTGGTGTTGTGAAAATTCCCTCTAACCTAGAACATGATGAAGGCTCTTCCTCCAAATAGCCATAACATGCTGACATCGATGGCCTTGCAATATAGAGCATGAAACTGTTAGAGGCAGCACTAGCATCAGTGTTTCAGGGTAGCTTTGACTAAGATTTATGATTATGTCCTTCCCTAACTCATCCTCTTTGTCTTCTGCATTTCTACAGAGGTGGGAACAGAGACTGCAAGAACAAAAGCGGCGAACTGCACGAAGTAAGAACCAGAATTCAGGACGCAGCGGTCAGAGTGGAGCCCTAAAACCGCAAACCAAGAACACCAACCCACTGATCAGTGGCCCCAAAAAGGCCATTAAAATAAGAAATGGCCAGAAAGAAATTAACCCCAAAAAAGTATGAGTGTGAAATTCCCAAAAGGAAGGACTTTCCCTGCATGACAAGGGTCACCATCTGGCTTGGTCAGCCTGTTTTATTAATCTGGAACTCATTGACTTAAAAAACCATGTCAGTTTCTACATAGACCTTTTTGCTGCACTTTACTGTTACAAGGTTTGCTTATCCTTTCAAGTCACTGCAAGCCATAGAATAGGTTTGCACTAATATGAGGTAGGCATATTCCAGCTGACTGAACTTTATCTTTGGACTCTGATTTCCCGTCTAGATAGAACTAGCCTTGGCTGCCAGAGGTTCTGACTCCTTGTACCAGTTGCCTGGTCTGATTCCCTGCCAGATGTTGGAGTGCTGCATGGAGTTTCTCTCTCTCCTCAGCTGCTGTACTATTAGTCTGTGAGTTAGTCTGTGAATTCATTGAGAGCTCACTAGACTCGGCAGCTGAGGAGCAGCAGAAGGATGGTAACCTCTGGCAGATATCTCAGACAGCAATGACTGCAGCTGCTGGAGCTGAACCTATCTGCTAGTTGGAATCACAGCCCTTGTTCAGAGTTTTCAAAAGCATAGTTTACCGTTCAGCATCTGGGTATGCATTATGTGATTATTTTTATGTGTGTGCCGAAAATATGCTTACAGTGATAGTATTTGATCTTGTGGATTTGTGTAGTAAAAATGCATTCAAAGCAGACATTTAATTTTTTTACTGTACTTCAGGCTGGCTTCTGTTGTTATAATTTCAAATACATTTAAACATCTAATTGAAAAATCCACATTTTTTTGAAAGGACAGATTAAAGTGAACAGATCTGTAGAATTCTTAAAAGTAACAGATTTGCTGTAATATCGCTATGAAAAGTGGAACAGAAGCTTTATTCTAAGGATAACTGACAGCTACTGTACAGTATTAAGGAGAAGATAGGCTTCAAGTGGCTCAATAATAATTTGAATAACTTTTTATCATTTGATACCATATTTCTAACCTTTCTCTGAAATAAACAAATAAATAAATAAATAAATCAGGCTTGTCCCTATTAATGAGCTTTTCAAAGCAACTGGCTATCTACTGTTTTTCTTATCAGAAAGTAACATTTACCATGAAAAGGGTGACAGGAAAGCAGATGCTTTTATTTGTGTGATAACTTTACTGACTTAGCATTTTCTGTGTGAGGTATTAGAACAGCAAAGGTGATAAAAATCTGATCGACATAACTCCAAGATGGCATTTATGCTGTTCCTTCCAAGGTGTACTTGGATGAGACAGCACAGATAACATGTTCTGATTTCAATTTCGTGTAACATACAGGAAGATCACCAACATTAAGATCAGAAGATCTCATGATAGATGCCTGAAAGACGTTCAAGATTTCCTGCAGGAAGACTATGGACTAGACTGGTCAATTCTAGTAAAATGAGGATTTTTATAATAGACAAGATCTACATCAGAAAAAAAAAGAGTTCTGTGTAGATTATCATAAGGAGTAAAAATTGGTCATGTCAGAATGTTGATCTTTTGCTATGACAAGAATGCCAATGAAATTTGCTTGTGTGAAATTCACAATAGATTCTGCTGAAGGGATTTTGGTAGCAACAGTTATATACTTGGTAATTTGCTCAAGTGAATTTGAGACATGGATGCCAANAAAGGGATTTTGGTAGCAGGAGTTATATACTTGGTGAATTTGAGACATGGATGCCAAGTTACAATGTTTAAAACAAACAGACAGATGTGTTCCAAGAAAATGGGCTAGTAGAATATAGAATAGTTCATGGGGGAAAAAACAACCTAAATTGTCATTGTTGGGCTTTGAAAAACTGGTTAAAATATACAAAGGTCAAGTTGAGTGTAGCCCTACTGGTAATTTTGGGCAGGTGCGGTACTTTGTTAACATGGAACACTTGCAGAATTAGATCTAAAATTCATTCCAGGTGCCAGGAATGCTGAGCATATGTGGCATCTATGGACTTTAGTCGGAATGATGTGTGTTTGACCTGTCTAAACAAACAGACTACAAACTTAGGTGCTTAAATACAGCCTATAGGTGAAACCTTAATTATTTTCCGTGAAATGGAAAAAGTGAAATGGAAATCAAAGGAGACAGAATTTCACTTGCAGGTGACAAATTTAGGTGAGTTTGAAAATGCTGACTTAAGTAAGCATGATCTAAAAGATCAGTATGATTGGAAAACTTCTAAAATAGTTTTATATATTCTGTTGCAGGAGTCCTTAAGCTTTGATTACCTATTGATCCCAATTTAAAGTACCCCAATAAATGAATATGTGGTTAGCCATTAAAGAATGAATGACAGTCACATCAATATGATGTTGAAATAACAAATACTGAAGTCATGATATATCACTTAAAGAAATTTTATTGTGAACGTAGTAAATGTGGTGTTTGTTAAATGAAACTTTTGGAACAACTACCCAGACTCCACATTAACATCACACATTATTTTACAACAGTTAAACTATTTTTTGGTTTGGCAGAGAAAAAAAACATACAAGTCATTTTCTTCAGAGAATTGTTACCATTCCTTCTCTAAGTTGCTGTCATTAGATTGACCATTCCAGTACACTGGAACAGACATGTTACACAGGATGCACCAAGCCAGGTGTTTCCAAAGTCCTTAACGTTTTTATCTACACTCTATGCTGATTAACTTTCAATCTGATATGGTGAAAATATGGAAGAAGGAAAGGCAATACAACAAAAAGCAGGGGATATCATAATACAAAGAGCAGACATTCAAGGGATAAATTAATAAGGTAGTGTGTTTTTCAAAACCCATTTTTTCCTATATTTTATGAAGGGTCAACCCAAGTCAGCACTAATGCAGGTCATTCCATTTTGAAAATCCCCTACAATTATTAACTCCCAGTGACATCAACTGCCAGCTGAATCCAGACCCAGAATATCCGCACCTTCCAGCTTCTCTTCCCTTTTCTTCCCTTTGCATGAAATGGGTGTTGGAGCAGTTGGGGGCTGTTTGAACAGGCAAATTCCTCTCCAGAGGGTCCAGTCTCCACCTCTGCTAGCTGGCACGTGGCAAAAGGTCAGACTCACCTCCTCTCGTGCACATCCATGGCCAGCTGTAGGCATTGCTGTGCTGGTGCACTCCAGCACTGGAGTCATGAAACCTCGATTCAGCAAAGGGGGGCAAGCAGTCTGCTGATTGATGAATGTAATTACTGTAACGACTTAAAGATGAAAAATTAATGGGCCAAATTCTTGAAGTGTTAAATGGATTTTTTTCTCAGTGTTGCAGCTGCCTTCTTACCGAGGGGCTTGGCATTTTTTTAATATAAAATAAAAATTGCCTGGAACACCAAACATATGCTTCTAGTGAGTTTCTTACTACTTCCCACACACATGTGCCCAGTTTAGTTAAAGTGCCATTCAGTATTTTCACTGAATGTTCTAACCTCAGTTCCAGAAAGAATGAAACCTGAAAAAATATTTACTCTGATTGTGAATGATTGGCACCATTTTAGAAGCTCACTGTAAACACAAATCAGAACTCTTTTATGAAACACATTTTTAAAAAACCCATAAACCCCCCTCCAACAAGACCTGAATGACCCGGTCACTTCAATTCAGTGTTGCAACTTTAATCCAGTCAGTACATATGACTGAGAAATACTTCCTAAGCAAATAAAAAGAAGTTTTTCCTGTCCAAAATACTCAAACAGCTCTTAAATTCTTTTATCCAGACTTGTAACCTAGATTCCAAATGAATGAAACCTGAAAAAATATTTACTCCAATTATGCACAACCGACACATGCTTTTTGGTTGCGCTTAGCAATTGAATGTAAATACACCTCTGAAAACCTTTCCCCAACCAGATTTTTCTGGTAAACTACATCAGCTACAATTAATTTTGTAAATAAATATAATCCATCAATATGGGTCAACAAACATTCAAAATTATGTTTCCATTTATAAATACCCCTACCCCCCAATAACTTGCAAATTATCAATTTCTATAGAAATGCATTACTTCTGATTAGAGCTAGCCAAGCCTTTCTGGAAAAACTGCAGTGAATTTCAACTGCTGACACTATATTTCATGTAACATCTCTAAAGTTAAACTACAGCCTTACTGGAATGTAAAACAGCATTTCAAACTTGCTTGTTGGATATGCAGTAAATTTGAGGGTTTCCAGGTAATCTATTAATATTAGATTGGTTCCTGCTGCTGCCAAAAGGCTTGTGGATAAATCACTATGGAAATGAGCATAAAGTAAGGGAGGGCAACACTCCTTTCTCTAGATGGGGATATTAAGATCAAGCCCCAAAAGTACCTTAAATATATCAAGCAGCCTACATCCAGATAGAAGGTTAATGTTGTATCAGAACAACCAAGAGATGCCCCACACAGAACACCGTAAGTATCTGGATTTCTTGTGGTTACAATGTGATGGAAACTTTATTGTTTGTAGATACTCAGGGAACTTTAGTATGTACTCTCTGAGCAAGGTAACCAGAAATCTGATCATTTGCTCACAAAGAACTGTGGATAAACTGAATAGATAGGTGCAAGGTCTGACTTGCCAGTGTAGTTCACTCAGCAGTCTGAGCAAAGGAAAAACCGTGCAGCAGTGCAGAGCCACAAGCTGATTGACTCCATCTTCTTGGCAGGGAAAAAAAGCTTTTTCTCCACTTGTCTTATTTTTTTTTTATGTAGCATTTTAGTACAAAAACTCAGTACAATCAGACATACTTATTCTTCTAAAACAGTATTTTGAGATTTGTAACCCTCTTGTTTATAATTTTAAACTGAAACAGATCTTTAATATAGTCTTTAGTGTCAGGTTATGATTTCATTAAAGTTCCTAAACAAGGAAATATGTGGTCTGTGGTACAAATAAACATGCCCTGTGGTTCCATTTCTCTCCTGCTGGGACAAAAATCAGAATAATAATTATGTTATCTTTTGTTAGTCTTGGAAGAATTATAATCAAATCTTGCACCACCTAATTCTATGATGAACTACAAAATAATATTTTCCAAATAAACAGTTGTAAAGGCCATATTCTATTTTGAACTGGCATTTAGATATGAGATAAATGGACATAGACTTTCTGTAAGTTTTATATGCAGCAGTTTTGTGTAAATTTAATTGCAGGAAGATTTTAATCTGTGAGAGTCCATGGAGTTTATGTTGGAACAGAGTCCTCCTGACTCTGTAAGTCAAATGATTGCTGATCCCACCAGAAATGTTCAAATTCTTTAAAATTGCATCCATATCTATGTCACAGTAAAATAATTTTCAAAGAGGAGTGGATGTCAGTATAAATAATGTGTGCAATATCTATGGAGTTAAGCTTTTAAAGCGACAAAGCAATCTCTTAAAATGCTGACAATATCTTGATTGCCATTCTTTTGAATGCCTATTTTGATAATTGTACAAAACTCTGTTTCTTAAAGATATAAAAGCTTTGCAAATCTGAATCTCTTCATCATCTTAATGAAACAGGTATGTTTGATATTTTAAGATGTATCTGTTAAATTTCTCCTTTCCAAAGCTACTAGACTTTAAAATCAAGAACATTTTTAGGAGAAGAAGATGAGTATTAATAAATGAAATGTTCCCACATTTCAATTTGGTTTTGGATACTTAGGCAACATGAAGAAAGAAATTTCATAAATCCATGCATAATGTTTCAGTGGAATCTACTGGATTGCTTTAACCAAGCACAAAGCAGGGATTGTAATTGACATACATGAATATGGAACCCCAAATAGACAAAATCCTTCAACATCCAATAATTAAACGAAAATGACAACAATTTTATGTTGTTTAAAAATGATGTGATGCAGTATGAAGGATAATGGTTGAGCAAGAGCAATAACTCAGTATACAAAATTTTACCATACTTAAATAGGCGGAGGCAGAGCTATGATATCCCCACCGCAAACTGAAATTTCTCAGATCAGAGCTATAAATGATTCACAGTCATAACCCCTTTATGATACTTATCAAGGTCTTTGATTGTGAGCTTCCACCAGACATGTTATGGACTCTTAATAAGACATAAAAGCATTTTGCTGCTTTCAACATTCCTGCTCCTGTCAAAAAATAAACCCACCTAAACTTTCAACTCTGTATTTGTCCCACTGGTTGAGAAGCCATTAACTCCAGCAAAAGAGTTAAGGAAAATTAGCTGAATTGATGTATGTGAAATTGCTCTACCCAAGCAATCTACTCTTTTCCGAGGCTGCTTTTTGGTTTAATGTACAGCATGCCAGGACCCAAAAGACCCAGAGTGCTTTAATAATGCCAGGAAGAACAGTTTTAATGAGTTTTTGAGCTAAAAAGGAAGCTAAAGAACATACAGCAATCTGAAGTATGTTTCTCAGAACTCACCTCACTGAGGTGACATAGGAATTTTGCACTAATTATAACCTCCTACAGGCTAGCAAACCTCAAGCTGATTTTGTGGCAGTGAAGCAGCTGTAGGTGAAAATGGGCCACCAGGAGAATTCTCAGTCCAACTTCTGCTGGAGGAATGTCTATAATAACAAATGTCCCATCATAACAGAAATATTTGTTAGAAAGCTCTTTATAGCAGCTAGTTCTATTAAATACAATAGGAACAATAAAGAAAGTATGAGATGGACTTCATTCTTTCTAGACTTCACACTTAAAATCAATGATGTAAGTAAATTGCTTTAAGTGAATGCCATTCTTTAAAATTTCAACCTTCAACAGACTCAGACAGCAAAAGTGAGAAGACATCAGCTCCAGAATAATATTTGTGTTCTTCATGAAGGCCAGCCAAGTTAGACTGGACAGGATATGCACTTTCTAGTTTGGCAAGGAGGTACATGTCAAGAATAGCTGTTATGTAACAGCTGGCTTTATATTTTAGTTCCTCCAATATATTTGAATTAAGTAAATGGACTGGAAAGGACCTTTTAGTTTATTATCCTATCTGACAGTAATCATTAGAAGATATTTAGGAAAAGGATAAATAAACCATACAAATGTTTTTCAAAACCCTGAGGGAACGAATAGACCTTAATAGACAAGAGCAGTCTCATCAGGAATGCACATACATACAGTTGGCCAGTGGGCCCAGGAGCCCCATTGGGCTCACATTTGGAACTGCAGAACTCAATCTACATCACAGCAGATATGCCATTAATAGTGTTTTAATCACTTTCCTTGACCCTTATCCTTCCTTGTTCTTTTTAAGGTAGCTATACACAAAACACTTTAGAATCCTGAAACTATTGGAAAGGCATAAATCTATTAAAATAATAGGAGATGAAGCATCTACTAAGCATACATAAAGAAACCATTACTAATGTCAAACTCCTAGCAGGCACTACTTGTTACATCGGTATGTCTTGCAATATGGCAAAGCTGATAACAAAAACTGCCCAACTAAAATTAGGTGGAGTATGAAGAAAACTAAATGTATTTATGTAGTCTTAAACATAGTGGTTGAGTAGGCAAATACATCTAATTACATGCGTATCAATTTTCAGAGACTGTATCTTAATTGTTTAGTCTGCATCCAGCTCTCCAAATGCAAACTGAATACTTCTCATTGCATGTTCCGTATTAGATGATCCATGAACAGCATTAGACAAAATATTGCATGCAAACTGAGCCCGAATTGATTCAGGACAGGTCTTCTTTGCCTCTTCTGGATCGGTTGGACCCATTAGATTCCTCCACTCTTCCACAGCATTTTCCTTTGATAAGACCATTATCACTGATGGACCCCTGTAAAAAATCAATATAAAGAAACTCTTACACTATTCTGATATTTCTGAGATGCAGACTTAGCTTTAATGTCAGAGTTACCATGAAGGTTCGTAATTAGCATTGAACTATCTTAATTTCATTAAGCTGCTACAAATATTAAAATTTGTTTCTGCGTGTTTTGTTTAAGGAAAAATCCCATATTTGAAAGCCAAAGAGATTATGATGACCAGATATTTGGATTTCAACTTCTTGTCCAAAAGACATTCTTACCCAATAATTTCTGAGGCAAGACAATACATGCTCTTTTTATCAGCTATACTAACAATATTATGAGGAAGTATTTGTCCTGCATGAGGAGAAAAAGGATCACATTGGAAAGCAATTCCTTTTCAGGGAAAATAAAATCCAAAATAAAACTACCCATAAGTTTGAAAATAATTTTAAATCTCCCTTTCTGAGTATTCTGTGCTAGGAGCCACTGAAGTTGCCAGAAAGAGTGACAGGTTGTGAAATCCTTGCACTAGTTATGGTGTAACATGTTTTGTTGGCACTGTAGAATGTGTGACGTCTACTTACAGACCTCAGTACTATAAACCAAGACACTTACTGTGTCATACAATTCACCAAGTCTTCAAAAAAGGGTTTTCCTTCATGATCCTTGTAAAACTGTGCAGCCATTTCATGAGTTAAAGCTTTTTCTTTTATCTTTGAGATGTTAAATCCAGCCTCTTTAACTTTTTTCATAATTTCATCTAGGAGAATAACAAACAGGCTCATTTTTTATTGAAATGGTTTAGATGCAAAAAATGCAAACCACATACATCCAAACTTTAAAAGTTTCAGAAAATACTAGATGCCTTTTTCTAAAAAAATCACCAATAGCTATTAGAATTCTTCTTAAAATATCAAACCAAGTATGGACAACATAAGAAACACTTCAACAGTCCTCTAAAATAGGCAGAAACCATTGTCACTGTATTATCCATTTTGATGCACGTATTAAACCCAGATTTCAATAAACTATGCCAATAGCATTCACTGTTATTTCTCTGATTGAACAGAATGTGGATTGTAGTTGTAATGCTGTGTCAAATGTCAGCTGGGTGGCCAAAATCAATGTGGATTGTCACAAGAGGGGAAGATAGACTCACAAAAGTCAATGATGAATTAGCATTAGAAAGACTACCAAAATTTGTTAGGACAGAATAGAATGATGCTAAGTAGGGGGTCTAGGCAGAGGCTTTTTAAAGAGTGGCAGCAAACACGTTTAGGGCAAGATTCTGAGTTGTACATAGTGTTCTTTTTATTTTGATTTTTTCCTCCATATTCCCTTAGACTAACAGTAAGTTAAACCAAGGATGGGAAGGCATTTAACTGGGCAATGACCCCTTTTGATTCAGTAGAGATACTCATCTGAAATAAGTAATACAAATTTGGCGAGTATCTCTCCTTTGACTATTAAAGATGTTAGACAGGTTTTCTGCAGAAGTGCCTGGCCCTTAAACGGTTTAACTTAGCTAAGACCTCTCTATCTTCAATTCACCACTATTCTAGTGAAGAAAGACATATAGGCAGCTTAAGCAAGAAATGTCATGTTTGAGATCTTGATCTGAATTATGCAAGCTGTGTAAAAGCATTTCTCTGCACATAAAATGTACTTCAGTGAATCAGAAGAATGCATTTGATGTGATTTACTGCAATGTACATTGCCATTCTTTTGTAGAAATGATTACATCACTAGATATAGCCCATACTTTCTAAATTACTTACCTTTATGAGTCTTGACAGCCTCAGGTTTGATTAATGCAAATGTTTGTTCCTCAGGGAAGAAGAACTCTAGTTCCTTCTTAGCATCACTGAGTGTAGAACTGCCATGCAGCTGATTGATAGGTACATTTTCAATCGCATACTGTGCACGCAAGCTAAGAGCCATTAAAAGAGTGAAGTTACTTAAAAGCATAGCCATTTTGAGCTCTGAACTATAATTAGTCTTAATCTAGGGAAGATAAATCAGTGTTTATCTGGAAATCTGAAATATTAATCCCTCCCAACACTTCTGTTGTTATATTTCCAAGAAATACCACTTATTTCTTAATAAAATAACACTTCTGTCAGCAACAGGTAAGATGATACCATTGCAGTTTGCTAGAGCGATGTGATAAGCAGGCAGAACTAAGGTAAATGTTCTACTGATGCAAAGTTTTCAATAAGCTACAAGAAAATCTTAGTGGTATTTCAAGAAAAAATAATGGTGGTATTTCAAGACCCCCCCACTATTAAGAATAGGTATTACCAACATTTTTTCTCCAACTCAAGAGTTCCACTTTCACTTCATTGCACTTTTTAAAACTTAGCTTTTAATTCTGTTCAGCAGCCATTATAGCTCAAAAAAGTGCTGTGGTTCCTATGTATAATACACTACTACTTCTAAGAAAAGCTTAAAAAACTGCAGAAATGCGTATCTGTTTCCAGATGATGGCACTATAGTTACACTAGTTGGAATGTGGAATGAGATGAAGAATGTGGAAGTAGGTTGGAAGCTGTGAATGATGGTTTACTTCTGTGACTATTACCTCTCTGGTTTTTCCTTAGCCTCCTTAAGAATCTTTGGGCCTAGTAAACTTCTCCAGTGTGATACAGCATTTTCTCGTGTTAGAGCCAATACAAGAGTTGGACCACTGTACAAAGGGAAAAGTAGCATTAAAATAAATAAACTTTGGAATTTTTAAAAAGTAATTTGATTATATTCAGCCTAGACTACTAAAATGAGCCCCAGTATTGGAGGACCTTAAAACTGATCTGATTGTTTAAACAGGTACAGGCTGATGAAACCTTATGGGGCTTAAATATGAATATAAATTGCAATGTTCCTGTGTTTTGTCACAATGACAAGACAGAGATCATGCCCCAACCATGTCCCAACTTCATATGAAGGGAATATCCAAACATGATTTATTTCTCTTCCCCAAGGTATCCAGCACACAGCCTGGTTGAATATTTCAGCACTCTCCTACAGACAATGTAAATGCAGCCTTTTCAGAGCATACCTAAACTGTTTTCACTCAAATCAGTGGACTTGGCCACTGAGACATCAAACATACAGAAATATGGAGTAGCCAGTAACTTTTAAAAGCTTGATTTTTTAATTTGTTGTTCTTGGAAATGATTCAATTGTCTGCAGTCATCTGTTCCTGTTTTGTCTTTTATTAAACTTTTAGACACATGTGTATCTTGCAGCCATGTATTATCCAGGAAGTGTTCAACACCAGGCTGGATTGGACTCTGAACAACCTATTCAGGTGGAAGGTGTCCCTGCCCATGGCAGGGGGCTGGAACTAGATGGGCAATAACGATCCCTTCCAACCCAAACCATTCTGTAAGTTTATGATTCAATAATTGTTTAATGTGAAAATTTCAGTCTTATCTGATTCTATATAGATTCTACAAATTTAAATTCTCCTTTCTCATTCAATGTACCTGGTCATTTGCTCTAGAAGGACCGGGAAGTAGTCTTGACCTACATGCTCTTTGTAAAATGTACGTACTTGTTCCTCAGATAGAATTATTTCTTTCTGCATTGCTATTTGGAAACCATCATCCTTTATCCTTTGCAAAATGGAATCTGTTAAATATATTGAAATAATGCTAAATTGCCATCCATTCATTCCTTTGCACACTTAAAGAGAAATTACATGGAGTTTTCAATGATAATTTAATTTTTTAATTTTGAATTTGTTTCCTAAGTAAAGAACAGGAAACTAATTTAAAGCAACTGCCAGAAGGCATCACTAGTTGCCTGGACACTCAGAAAACTGTTCCTCATTGTCTTCGGACTTCCTCTTGCTTAAAAAAACCTCAGTAGGAATTCCTGACTGAGAAATATGATATGTTACTACCAGCATAAGAAGGTCTAAGGAATTTGAATAGGTGAAATGTTTATTTAACCAAGTCTTACAAGACCGCATGGGTAAGTAAGCAGTATTCGGCACAAGTCAAAATGACCTACAAAATTAATGTGTGATTACCTAAACATGAGGTGCAGAACTGCTGCTCTAAGCAACATGCTAGACAACCATAAGGAAATTAAATTCCCAAGGAAAGATCAAAACTGTAGTCTTTCAGCTCTCTGCACATAAATTTGCTCAAGTACAAGGATTCTCAAGTTAGAAATAAAAATACTATCTGAAATCTAGGAAGAAATATAAATATATGACAGAGAAGAAAAGTAAACTTCTTTGGATGAAGCTTCATGTAAAGGGGTAGATTTTAAAATTTAATCTGTAAAAACACTGTCTGTTTAGAGCTGCCTTTTAGCAGCACTGCCTCATGCAGCAATAGAACATCTTGGATTGGATATTTTTCCCTTTGCCATTGATCTATCTTGAGCCTGCTATTCAAGAATATCAGCTACTTTATTATGGCAAGAAATCTAGTCCCCTATACTACATTTGAAAATACAAGCTTCTCTGAGAGGTCTTCTAGAAATATTCCATCTACAGAATTTTTTGAAAAATTAACCGAAGGAACAAAATACCATTGACATTTGCATTCTCAATGTATGAAAAACATTAACCTCATAACTTCATTCCAGTCAAAGATTACTGCTGGCCTAATGCTGTAGAGACTGTATAACCTAAAAAAATTCGTTAATTGAGTTAGAATTTATAATTCAAAATGGAGAGTATTTATATACCCTTGATAGAAAATACATTTATTAACACTTACTTCTCCTTTCCTTCAAGAGACTAGGTCTAATTATGGCCAAAGTCCTTTCAACGTGATGTTCTTCTTCACTTTTAGGATAATTTGGGAAAAAAAAGGCAAGCTGTCTGCTGGCATCTTCAACACTGTCTTGCACATCACATAAATTTACCAAACTCTCAGGTTTTGTGAGTCCTGGCAATCTGATGAAACATTAATCAATACAGTATTTAAGTTACTTCATAGTGTTAACAAGCTGACTTTTTGAAGACATACTTTCTTAAAATTTAGTGAAACATAAGAATAGAATGCAAAACAAAGTTTTTATTATATTCAGATTCATGAGTACAGTAACATTTCTGAGAAGAGAATTATTAATTTTCTCAAAAAGTGCCTGATCTTGTTCGCTGAAGGAGAAATCTCAGCCAGGCTGCTTTAACAATTCCCCTCTAGCTTATCGAAAATAGTTTTTCTGTTTCATGAGACAGAATTAGTATTGACAAGTGTACAGTGTATAATGAATGATCAATAGAAGTCTTGTGCTTAGTTCATGTGCAGCATAATCATAAAAATGATAGCACTACAGAGTTGTTGATAACAGAGACACTTCTCATTGTTTCTTCTTGCCCGTTTGTTTAGCTGTGTAAACAGAGTACCTCTTGTAGAAATTGCAGTATACCCCAGCTGTACTAAATTAATGCAGAAAGGGATGCATCGACAAAAATGTCAATTACTATAACAAATTCATTTTCAGACAAAAGTATTTAAGCTCATGTTGCTTTAAGTAACTGTGTTGTCTAAATATAAAACCTGATCTGATATTTGAATTTTTGTGAATACTCTATTGTCTGAGGCTGTGTATACAACTGTCATCCTTAAAATTCTTCACAAACCCTTGGCATAGAAGAAAAACACACATTTCAAGATATCATACTTGTGAATAGCTAATCCTCACAAATTTTTGGTATCTTGAAGCAGGCTGGGGACGCAAATCCCTGTACCCTTCCCCTTCTCTGCTGGCTTTTACAGTGTTCCCGGGGAGAAGAACATGACTCAGATGTGCCTGTCTCTGCCCTGGACCATACCTACAGCTTCCCAAGAAACACAGGGGTAAACATGGGAAAGAGTGCAACCTTCAGTCGGCAGTGCAGGTGGTCCCCTGGCATGGGTGAACTAGAATTGCAAGGACTACATCAGCTTTGAAATGTGTCATTGTTCCTGTTGTTCTGAGAACCCACTGAAGATGAGTTCTAAGAGATCAATGACCTTGGCTTGTCATCCTTAACTAGGAAGCAAGGAATTTCTGAATTCCCATGAGAACTGGGGTTGCATCTCTAGAGGTGGTCCTGTGAAGGACTAGGTGACGAACTCTGCCTGCTCCCTGGACCTGCACACATGGGCACATCTGCATCTCTAGGAACACGCCTTGGTTTATGGTGTGCTTTGAACACCTTGACTGAATCACAGATACACATTTTCACTGGTACTTACTTGACTGCTTCCTCAGGCTCAGCAGAGTCACTTGTTTTGTGGAGATCTTTCCATTGAGGAATAGCGCCAGTTGCTTCTTTTTTAGTGATTATCAAAACATGACAGGGTCCAGTCATCATGAATTGAACAAAGGCATCAAAGTCAAGCTAAAAAACATAATTTCCTCCCCTATGAATTGTAGGAACTCTGAGTTTGTCATCAGAAATGAGACAATTATGCTTTTAAAGTAACTCATACATTCCTGTTCTAAACTGGCATTCACATACATACCTCAGAACTCTGATAGATTGTCTGGGAAGTTTTTGATCAATCATTTAAGACATTATGAAATGTCTAAAAAAAGTAAATTGAGATAATTAAAGTCATACAACTACTTTAAACAAGTACAAGATGTTTTCCAGGTTAAAATGCAAATAACAAGAATGAAGAAAATTATCTAGAAATTCAATGTGATCACTTGGTATGCTTGTAGTACAGCAGGTACTGTGACATAAGAAACTGCAATACAGTTCCATGAGTAGTTTTTGGAACTAAAATCATGTAGTTGGCTATAAATATAGAACCCTGAGCTGTTTGCAAGACGTTTGTAGACTTTCCCTTCATGTGCTTTGCTGTGTACTTTTCACTTCAGTTTTAAATTTCAATCCTGCAGAAGTACATTTCCATCAGAAAAATAACTTTTGAAGCTTGTGGTGTGAGTTTTGGTTTTTGTTGGTTTTTTTTTTTTTTTTTTTTGTATGTCACTTTTTTCTTGGGGATATCTGTTCTCCTCTGAAATATTTGATTAAATCTATACTAGTCAGCATCATATCATTGCATATCATAGTTTTTTCCTTTAGTAATACAAGGATGCAGTATTCACCTATTTACTTTCAATTCATTGCTTTTCTCTTTCAACTATCTTCATATCTTTCATATCTTCATAATACACATAGGTGTATTCTTAACCCATTTCCCAAGATGAACAAACTTGGAAGAAACAGGATGAAGTACAAAAAATGTTCAGTATGATGAATAAAGTGTGTCTTTATACTGGTGTGGCTTCAAAAGTACTCTTGCTTACATTAGAAGAACTACCTGTAGCTGTTAATTTTGGCTGTCCTGGATCTTCTTCCTAGAACTTCATCATTAAAAAGAAACAATTTTTGCTTCCAGTTTAATCTGAAGGTCTAGCACCTTGAGTCTCCATTCCCTTGTAAAAGGCAGACTCCCGGAATTCAGCAAGATTCTAGAATATTAAATCAGGGATAACTTTGTGCAGTGAGCACAAAGGAATCATTATGTTTTAATAAAATTATTTTTCAGCCTAAAATTGAACTTAAAGAATGCCAATTAATTGGCCTCTCAATATGCATAGGGCTCTCTGGAGCCCTATAGTTCATAGCAGTTTTAGTATTCTTCTGTCTTAATGTTGGCAGGGATCTGCTATGGTGTAATAGTGTTGTTTCTCGCTCTCCGCAAAATTTGAAGTCATGGCAAGGTCCCAGATGACTGAAAAAAAGGGAAACATTGTATACATCTTTCAGAAGAGAATAAAGGAGGACCCCAGGAACTCCTGGCCTATCAGCCTCACCTCTGTGCCTGGGAAGATCATGGAACAGATCCTCCTAGAAGCTGTGCTAAGGCTCATGGAAGACAAGGAAGTGATTTTGGGACAGCCACCACGGCTTCACCAAGGGTAAATCCTGCCTGACCAACCCAGTGACCTTCTACAATGGAGCGACTTCATCACGGACAAGGGAGGAGCTGCTGATGTAATTTGCCTGGACTTGTGTAAAGCCCTTGACATGGTATTCCACAACATCCTTCTCTCTGGAGAGAAATGGTTTTGGTTGCTGTTCGGTAGATATGGAGTTGGTTGGACAGTTGCATCCACAGGGTAGTGGTCAGAAGCTTGGAGTCCCTATGGATGTCAGGGACAAGTGATGTCCTCAGGGGGTCATACTAGGGACCAGTGCTGTTTAGTATCTTCATTAATGGCATAGGTCAAGGGTTGAGTGCACCCTCAGCAAATCTGCAGATGACACCAAGCTGACACACCCAAAGGATGCCATCCAGAGCAACCTGCACAAGGAAGGCACCCACGAGCATTGAAAACTAACAAGACCAAGCACAAGGTGCTGCACGTGGCTCGGGACAACCCCCAGTATCGCACAGGCTGGGGAATGAACAGATTGAGAACAGCCCTGGGGAAAAGGACTTGGGAGTGCTGGTGAATAAGAGCCTGGAGATGACCCAGCAGCGTGAACTTGCTGCCCAGAAAGCCAGACGTGTCCTGGGCTGCACCCAAAGCAGTGTGACCAGCAGGGCCAGGGAGGGGATTCTGTCCCTCTGCTCTGCTCTGGTGAGACCCCACCTGCAGTGCTGTATCCAGCTCTGGGGTCCCCAGCACAGGAAGGACATGGACCTATTGGAGCGAGTCCAGAGGAGGCCATCAAGACAATTGGAGGGATGGATCAGCTCCCCTAGAAAAAAGGCTGATAGTGGGGTTTGTGCAGCATTGGAGAAGGCTCTGGGGTCAGCTAATTTCAGCCTTCCAGTACCTGAAGGGAGCCTACAAGAAAGATGGAGAGCGACTATTGCAAGGGCTTGCAGTGACAGGACAAGAGAGGATGGCTTTACGTTGAAAGAGAGTAGATTTAGATCAGAAGAAATTCTTTACTATGAAAGTGGTAAGGAATAGGAATAGGTTGCCCAGAGAAGTTGCGGATGTCTCATTCCAAGAGCCGTGTTCAAGGCTAGGCTGGATGGAGCTCTGAGCAGCCTGTTCTAGTGGAAGGTATCACTGCCCTTGGAACCAGATGATCTTTAAGGTCCCTTCCAACCCAAGATATTCTGTGGTTTTATGATTCTATGATATATCAAACATTGTATGCTTTGTTTGTCTTTGTTCTTCCCATGTCCACCTCTACACTTTAGTCTCAAATTTGGCTGCTATTCCCATGAAGATGAGTTACTTTTACCTCTGTTTCAAAACTGCTTCTGTTTCACCTACAATCCCAGCTTTGCTAAAACCAAGCTCTTTATGGTTTCTTACCAGATGTCCCTATTACTTCCTTTCTAAACCATAGTGCAGCCATCTAGTGATTGCTATTAGTTTTCATTTTTCTCTCTGACTTAGTAGCAGCCATCTCATCTTATCTCACTCTTTTTCATTTGGAATGCCGCAGGAGCACCTTTCCACCTTCTCCTTCATACTAGGCAAACCCTTCCATTGCTCCCTCTAATCATATCAAACAAATTATTTGTCTGCATATAATTCCAACCTTTATCTTACACATATAGCGGAAGGTAAAAAAATATGCTAAGCAGCTTCATTTTTTTTTCTCAGATCCTTCTGAAGAGTTAATTTTAGCTATCACATTGCTGGAAAATATGACGCTATCCAGGTGCTAGTTTGCTAGACCACTACTATTTAATGGTGGACAGCCTAATTTCATTATTTTCTTAAACTTTATATCTGTCTTTAGCTATTTTTGTCCCGTAATACAGGACAAGGAACAAAAAAATAGGTAAATAGATTTTGGCTGAGATGCTTTCCCTTTCTGCCTGTGCATGTTTATTCCCAGAACTGCCCCATGATAAAACCTGGAAAGACTAAAAAAGTCTAATATGCAATATCACTTATTTTCTGTCTGGAAAAAGATATGTCAAATAGATACACACTGTTACATAGATGACATTGGATTTTGGGCTTGTGCCACATTTCAGCACCTAATAGCCAAGGTTGAGTAATTGCAGAAATAATCTATTCTAATTTTCTTTCCTACAGAGGTCACTGGGCCTGTCATACCATGTTTTAAAATCAGTATAATTTAATTTTGATAAATAGTGTTATGAATTTAGCTTCTCCTAAGCTAAAGATCATGCACATTTAGATAACAGAAAGAAGAACAAAATCTTTTAGTATTTAATTGGAGGTCAGTTTAAATTGGGTGGAATATTAGATTGCTGCATAGTTATATTTATATGAGTTAGTGAAAGAAAAGGGAGAGAGAATATATCATTTTTTAATGTACTATATCTACATTAATTCAGTTCTTCAATACACTTAAATTTTACCATAGTTTTTACCGGAGTTTTGCAAGCACATCTGGTAACAATTATATGTTTTACCTGTTCCTTTCATTTAGGTTTTTAGTTTGTTTTTACCTCTTCTTTATGCCGGGCATAAAATACTCTGATTTGCTCTTCAGTAAGCATTCTCTCCTCATCTGCTTCAATGCCAAATCCTGCATCTTTAATCTGCAATTATTCAGTTATTACTCATGGGCATTTGAAAAAGGACACATACAAAATCATACATTACTGTACATCTAAAGATTGATTGGTTTTGGAAGCTATCTTAAATTTAAAATTCTCTGAAATATTCAAAATAAAGCTGCTACCTTTGCCTAAACTGAACTTCCAGCCTTTCAAAGCAATTCACTAAATTTGGGATTACAATACCCCTAAGTTAATGTTTGAGAAAAAATATAATGCAGTTCAATGTATGTAGTACATTCATTCAGTAGTTAATAATCCCTTTTATTTCACGTTTAATAAACTCCTTTGGATCACTGTGAGTTGTTAATGTGCAACTTATGTTGCAAAATATTATAAATTATATTGTAACCATGGTAGTCACATAAATATGCACTTGTTGACAGTTGTATTAGGCTAAACTACTTGGCTTTAGGAACAGCAAATAAAGAAAAATGAAATCTACTTCATGACTTTGTTTTAAGCTAGGTTACTGTGCATTTGTGAGTGATGCACACATATGACTTGCATCAAAGCTCACAGTCCATTGGTATGAGGTTTGTACCATATACTGATATTTTGCCAGCAAAGGCAGTATCCAGCCCCAGTACTGATGATGCACCAATATTTACCTGTGTACCAGCACTCTGCTCTTTAAAAGCCCCGGTGGTGCTGCTGAGTGTTTTCAGCCTGCCTGACAAGGCTGACTGTGGAACCAGTGCTGGAAAACACACCTCATGAGCCAAGTAGCAGCTGCTCCGGCTAAATAGTTTTCAAGCACTGCTTTTTTTTTTTTTTTTTTTTTTTGACTTATATTTNNNTTTTTTTTTTAACTAAGCTTCCTTCTTTTCCAGCTAAGGTAAAGTTCTGAAACAATGTATATAGCACTTTGATTCCTGTTCCTGCAGAGGTCACTGTCTCTGTCACAACACGTTTTAAAATTCTTCTAATTTGGTCTTGATATATATTGTTCTAAGGTTTTGTTTTGTTGGGTTGTTTTTTTTTTTTTTGGTAACAGAAGCAATATGAATCAATGTCTAACCGCTGCTGGCAAAGAATATTAAAGCAATAAAATAAATTTGAATGTCATATTATGTCAGGTAAAAATTATTGTGCTTTTATCATCCTTAGTGGAGAAGCTTTATCAGATTTCATTCCAAAGTCTGGGCATAAATTAGGATCTACCTAACCTTGCATTTTGCTCTCATGCCTCTTAAATAAACAGAATGAATTAATATTTTAAAATTCTCTCTACCTTTTTTTTAATTTCTTCTACACGTCCTGCTAAGACATCATCAGGTTTTATAATTCCAACAGAGTAAGTGAGTACTTCTTCTGAAAAAAGGAAAAAATAATGTGCTAAGTAATACATTCATCAAAATAAAGGGAATCATCTTTACTGGATCTGAAGTTTACAGTTAAGCATTTGACTGTAACTCAATCAGATCCCAAAACCTGTAGAAGAATTTTAGATAGTGATAATGGAAACAGCAGACTACTACTTGTTACCAGTACTAGAAACGCTTAAGCAACTGCGTGTGTTAAGGAAAATATTACCACCAAATGTTAGTGTATTGCAGTGTCTGAGAGATCTCCTAACCTGAAGCTGAACCTGAGATAAAGCTCTGTTTTCTGATTTTGTATCATGTTTAAGTTTGGGGGATTAGTATGAAGTCTGTAGATAATTGCTAAATGATAATACTGTACTTCCAGGTCTCACAGGTTTTGTGAAAAAAAGTATAGGCTAAAGCTGAGGTCAAGAATATATCAGTTAAACCATACAATTTAAAAAAAACCCAAAATATGAAGAGGAAGGAAAAGAGATGACATGACTGTGATCTAATGCCTCTCACAGGGAAAAAAAAAAAAAAAAAAAAAGCAAGATCAAGAAGAGAGATGGAGGAGTTTGTTGCATCTCAGGGTTGTAGAATGGCATTCTCTGCATAGATGAAGCAGTAGGAACATTCACTATCCACAGATAACAATAAAAATAGAAAAGATGTAGGTCTCAGCTAATGACACACCTGAGATAAATCACAGACAGGACTTTTAAACAGGATGGTGCTTATTTTTCAATATTTTTGGAAGCTTATCCTGTTACTGTGGATTTCTGTTCTTATATAGAGCTGTTATTAAATCTAATCTAGTGAAAGAGTAATCTGAGATAGAAGGCATGCCATTTCCTCACAGATTAACTCTTCCAATCCTCTCAGGTTAGCCCCATCTTTGTATTCCACCTCAAGAGAAGTACACAGCTGACACAGGGACTGTGTAGAAGTGACTTTCAGGCCTTAATTTTACACAGGAAAATTCCCTGGCATGTATCACTTCTGTCTAAAGACTGAAGGTTCCCAGTGTGGGGATAAAAATATTGACGATGACAGTCCGATACATTAATTCCTTACAGAAGAAAGCTCAATCATAGCATTTCATTAACGTTACCAAAGGAAGGTCCATTAGTGCTAGGCATAGACAATTATTAACCAGAAGATATTTGGTCTCTTTCTTCCCCTTAACATTTCTAAAATAAATCAAATGTATTTACCCTCCTCTACAGACTCCTCAGCAGACCCTTCTGAACCTTCTTCTGGAAAAATTACTTCTTCTACCTAAAGTAATTGAAAATAGAATAAAAGTACACCCCCAGTGCAAAAGTAAAGTCACCAAACACAGCTGGCATGTCTTTACCACACATTTATCTTAATGTAAGAATGGATTTTCTACCCAGGAAAACAAGCAATTGTCTGAAGGACCTTTGGTCAGTCTGATTTTTCTTAACTGAGTTTCAGTTTGTTAAAAAGTTCTTTTTTTTCTAAGTGGAGCTCTTTCATGTCCTTTTTAACAAAACAAGCAATGAGACATGATTATTTCCTATGTCTTTGTTTCATATGATGCAGTTCCTAAGTTATACATTAAAAACATTTAGCCCTGAAAGAAAAAAAGATAACGAAAACATTTATGAGCTGGTGGCATTTTGTCTGTCTCTCCATTTCTTACATTTCTAGGCTAACCTGTAAATTTGTTAGGTTTTTATAAGGTACCATAATGGAAATTTGAGGGTTCTGAGGAGAACAAGCAACAAGAAAGGATTAACTCCGCTACTACTGTGAATTCCAGCTGTGGGATCTTTCACAGTGCAGGCTATTGCGGTCAGACTGAGCTGTCCTTAAGTCCTCATGTTAACTGGAAGTCGGGAATCAAAGGTGATAGTACAAACTTGTTGAATGGCCTTTGTTTTTTGTCCAGCACACTGGATTCATTAGGTATAGAGCAATCCCCATGGCTTTGAGCAAACTGATCTTGTGAAAGGTGAGACAGCCTGTGGCAGGTGGGGTTGGACTGAATGATCTTTAAAAGCATCTTAGAACCCAGATAATTTTACTTGATTTCTAAAAAAAAAAAAGCACGTCTTTTATATTACTTTATTGTTAGGACAAAAATACAAAAAAAATGAACATTATCTAAACACTATCATAGACATTCAGAGAAACAGTGTAATAAAAATACACATTTATGCGTAAGTATCTGGTTTATGAGTACCTCAGCACGTTCCTTCTCTCCAGCTGCAATTTTCCTCTCTTCCTGAACTAAATCTGTTACTATCTTAGTTATGAGAGGAGCATTTACACCTTTCACCATTGCAAGAATTTTACCATGCTGTTGAAGAGAAAACAACACTCTCAGTGAGTTTTCATCACTTAATTTACACATCTACTTGAATTTTTGAAACATGCAATATCTTGCTAATTTTTTCCAGCTACAGGATCATTTCCTATGCCCACTGAAGGGAGCACCAAAGCTACTACTTGCCTCTATTATTTCAGAATGAAACTTTTGTGCATTTAATTCCTTGCTTCGTTCTTTACCAAATTTTCCATGTTTGTTTCTAGGCTCAATACTAATTATACGGTTGGAAGCAAATGCAAATATGGATTTTACTTGTTCTTAATTTCTGTAACATAGAGTTTTCCATCTTTTTCTATGTGCATGTGTTACTTTTCAGTGCATTCTCTACCAGATTCAGGTGCATAGTAGTGAAGCTAATGGTGACCGAAAATGCTGCTAACATGTCTAGGCAGCATTCAGATTCAAACCTGAAATTGTCCTGAAAGTATCATTATCCTTGGTCCCCGCTCATGGAAATTCAAATCCTGGCATCCTCAAGTTAAAACAAACTCCACCTATGTCGCCCTAATTTTTCGGCCTCTGATGTGCCTCACAGTTTTTAAGATGTTTTCATAATTAGGTTTTTCTCACACACAGGTGTTATAAATAGAAGGAATGTTTTTGTTAAACAAAGTTAGTTTACATTTTCCTCTTGGAGGAATGGACAGCTGATGGACAATTGTCTTGACCAATGGGATGGAAGAGGTGTCAACCTTCTCCCCCAATCCTTGGCCTTTGTAGAAATACTATAAAATGGAGTCAGATCTTTGTAACAAACAGTTCATGCTTTGTCACCAGACAGAGTGTGTGTGCGTGATTGTGTGTCCAACAGAGACACACCTCCTTTTAAGTGAGCAGTGCTCTACAATGGTGTCCTAGGAGAACCATCTTTCTGTGCCCATCGGTGAAAGATAATAAATATGTGATTAATTGCTGTACTTCCTGAACTGTGAAAAGACAATTTTATTTTTTGTCTTAAAAGTCTTATAATGCCAGGAAATGAAAACTCGCTTCCCGTGATGAAAATTGTGCATAAAATAATCATTTCAGTGTAACCACATGTAGGCACTTTATGTAAAGCAAACTTATCTGGATTTCTCACTAACTACCAAAACAGTGACTACCACAATTCTTCTGTGGCTGTATGTGCAACAGCCACAACAAAAATGTGCTTGAGAACCAACAGATTCAGGCATGGGAAACAGCTCAAGCAAACAGCATCAGATAGTACCATCCTACTTAATGTAAAAATGTAAAGATAGGATTTATACAGCTTCACATCTATTTTTAAATCTATTGGAAAGTTAAGGCAGAAGTAGGCAGTACAGTAAAAGAACCCAATATGATGTACTTACAACACTAAAAAGAAATACAGGTTCACAGCTCTTCCTAAATGGTTTCAGAGTTTTTATGTTGTCAGCCTCTGCCTGAAATCAGACAAAAAAGATTATTTGCTTACATAAGTGTGTATGCATATGCATATGCATATATAAAGCAAACCTTTTTACTCACAGGAAAACGCCACTTTTATATACTTTGGTGTTGCAAACTCAAACTGCACTCCTAAATACAATTAACGGTGCTTATAGTGATGAAGAAGGAACTGTTTTGGAAATGTGGGATTGTCCTCCCTTTGTATTACAATAATTAATCAAGGCAAAATATCTTCTCTTGGTACTATTTGCTCGTGTAGGTTATAATAACATATATAAATGAAGAAGTAGCCCATGTAGTCTTGAAGGAAGAGAATATTCAGTGTATAAAATTTTTTTTGTGAAATGTGGTCAACTGTATGAAAGCACGTGAAATAGCCTCGGAACATAACTCTCTGCCTTTTTCATGGATAAAAAAAAATCATGATTTTTTTTCTGAAAAGTTCTTTCATTATGGAATTTTGAAAAAGGATGAACTTGGTCAACATCTTGGATACACTGAGTCTGTGAAGCAAATTTATCTACTTTACATATGAGATAAATTGCGTTCATATATATATACACTGCCGGTGTAAACAAATACTTTCACTACTACAGTTTTGTGATTTTTTTTTTAATTTCCCCCTCTTTGTTCCCTTAAAAATGAAATACAAGGTAAAATTTGCAACAAAAGATGCAAGAGTCGTTCAGGGATATAAGAATTTTAAATGCAGTGGCCCTAGTGCAGAGACCTAAAACTAAAAGTCATATATTCTGGCTTTTGAATATTTCTACAACCTCACCAAGGATAACAAAAGTTGTGGGATATCAGCTCTTTTTTTATTACAGCTTCTTACATATTTATTACCATTTCTAATCTCCTTATAAACGTAGTCTTATGAGGACATATGCAGGGAAAGCAACCAGGCCAAAATTATGGCAACTCAGTATATGGACAGTGAAACCTCTGCATATGCAGATCAGAAGATATATTTAAATCAAAATGTAAATTCAGTCACACACAGGATTTGTGTCCTTACCGCGGCAAAATGTAGCACATTGTCTTCACTAAAGTCGATCCTTAGTTTTCTGAATAAATTCTGCACAGCTTTGCAAGGACCACACCAAGCTTGATACACATCTATTACTAGAATGTAAGAGTTTGGAATTACTAACAGATGACTTGAGGAACTTATAAAATGAGACATTTATGTTTGGGCTGTTCTCATGGATCTTGCTGTCTTCTTCCAGTCGATGAATGTATCTTGTATACATCAATGGATTCCGTGGATACATTAGTGGATACCTAATATTTAATTTCAATTACTTTTACATTGGAAACCTACTTCAGAGTACAATTTGAGATGATTAATCCAAATAGGAACTTTTCTCTCATATTCCTTTTCCTTTCATTTTCTCTTCTTCTTTTCCCACTGTTGGTTTTCATTGTTATCTAGACCTTTATTCTACAGGATTTTCACCTTCCTGAGCCTTTGCCTATTACTATCCCTCTGTAGATATGATCTCCTTACAGATTTGTTCCTTTTACCAAAAAGCAATTCCTAGGAGACATAGGGGACGTAGTTATTGGACTAAGTGAACAGAAAACTGGGAATAATGCTTGTCATGGAATATGCACTCTCTAGAGTGCTGCAGTAATTATTTAGTCTGTGGAAGATTTTACACACAGAAGCTTCCAACTCCCTACCATGGAGAATACCATATTGGAAAGGTATTTTCTAAACATTAGTGTATAGCAGTATATATAAAAAAATTTAGACAAATATAATTTTGATGAGTATTTACCATATAAAATACTGTGTATTCATAATTGTAATATAGGATCTTAAAAGTATTTTGCAACTGAAAATTCTATGATTCAATTACTCTCTTATAGACTTTTATAAATATATATTGATACAGTTTTTCTTTAAAAGATATGTCACCAGTGTTCTAGAGTATCTATTGAAGGTAATATCTAAACATGAAAACCTGCACATATATCCATGAAAGATTACAAAGAGAATATCAGCTGTTAGTACCTACTATACCCTTTGTCAGCAGCATTTCATCCCACTGGTCTTGACTGCTTATTATGGTCTGAAAAAAAAATTAGTTAACATTTTAACATTCTAAAAAGGCAGAAAAAGCATTTGTTTCCCTCTAAAGTCATTCAAGTAATTAGGATTTATACCTGGAGCTGGATTTCTTTCTTCTTGCCTGCCATTTCCCTGTGATTATAGAAAAATATTAAAATCCAAAACACTTTTAAAGTTTTTTAAAAGACCATGTGACATACAGAACTGATTTTTATGGTTCTCAAAGTATCACTGCCTTCTGATTCCCTTAGCAATTAACTCAACCAAAGCCCTACAATGATGGTAGTTAATACTCCACTTTGGAATTCTGTGGCGAAACATACAACTTGTTTGCAAAACCCACATGGCACAAGAAACAGAAGAAAATTTAGTATCTTAATCTGTTAGGATGTTCAAAACTTTTGACACCAACAATCTTTCAAGCTTATAATCACTCTCTGCTCAGAATAGCCACAGGCACTTTGGTGGGATGACAGCTGCTGTTACACTGGACTATTTCAGAAAAATATTGATTAAAGAGCTTCAACTCTAATAACATCAAATCAGTCTTCCTGTCTGCTGGGATACATAAAAAGCAATGACATACTTGTGTCCCATAACTAAACTCCCAAACATTAATCATAACCTGATGAATCCTGATACATTAATCATTCTGTCATTAATAAATACTGTCCTTCATATATTTATGATAGACAATTAACTTAGAACTGGACAGAACAACAATCTCAGTTAAGATACATATGTGGATGAAGTTTGACTTCAGCATGAGCTGCTTGAATTTCTAGAGTTCTTGGTTAAGATGGTGGTCTTTGCCTTAGGGAAAATGATAGTCCACCCATGAATGTGACCTCCTCTGGCACTGTTATTTGAGGAGTCAACCACCAAATATGTCCAGGGTTTGAACTATCCTGATACATTCACCAAAGCTGTTCCCGTCACGTCACAGATTGAGGCATAGAAGCCAATATGAGAGCTCTTACCCTCATGCTTTTCTCACATTTCATGTAAAAATGTTGTTAAGGATTAAAATTTTATATGCAGCCTTTCTTCAAATCCTTTAAACCAGGTGGCGGTACAAAGCATGGCATTAATTCCTATCCTTTAAAGACTCTAAGGAGATGATGCTGACTACTGACAGTAGAGGCAACTGGCAGATGAAAATATGTCATATTAGTAGGAAATATTCATCAAAATAACCTATCTTTCATTGTTACCTTCTGTCACTGAGCAATGACAATCAATTCTTTGCAAGATTGGTTCTGCAAAACATAAACCAATATATGAAAATGGTCTGTACATCCCAATAGTTTTACACATGCCCCCCAACTAAAAGTATGCAGTCAAACACACTCAGATGACAAAGCAAAGCACCACAGAACAGCCATGTACTGCTGTATGAAAATATACAAATGGGCACATTAGTCTGGCATAGTAACTGTATGTGATAGACATGTGAAGGCTACACTTGACATCTATACTTTAAAACAAAATTTTCACATAACATTGTCTCAGTAATGCAGTCAGTACTATATTGATTAAACCTGAGCAGACAAGCATGTTTTCTCCTTTGTCTATAATACAGGCAACACGCTTCTCTAACCTTGACAAAAGGCATTTTTCTATCCACACTTTATCATGGGTGTGCAAACTCTGCATCTCTTACTACATTCTTCACAATCAAAACTGCTTCCTTGAACTAGTCAGGCATAAAAACAGACCTGGATGCACACTCAGATGCACTGTTAAACTGATATTCAAATATGCAGTCTTAGCAGATAACCAACATCTTAGCACAAACCCTCATCACACATATACATGAAGATACCCAAGAGCTAGTGAGATTTTGACATGCTGCTGTGTGTATGTGCGTACAGACACATAACACCCTGAGCATAAGCTCTTGGTTCCTTGTGAGCTCCTAGGTGGCACTCTAGTGGGTCATCTGCCCACACACACACACACACACACAGAGAAACATGTAAGTGAACAAATGCACAGACACACAGGCTGGTTCAGGGCCGACAGTGCTCTACACAAGTTGACGTAACTAGGAAGAGCTCCCAGAGCTCCCAGCTCTCTGTGGTTTGACAGACAGCCTCCACACTGAGCACACCACAGTGCAGTGCCTTGGGTACCACTCAGCCCCCCGGCTCAGGAGCACACAGGGCCCCCCAGCCCACTCGCACCTGTCCTGCAGCAGCCGCTTGCCCGGGGACACTCAGTGGCTGCCCAACTGCCGCCCCTCAACGTCCCTAACGGCCTCTCCCATCCTTTATCCAGCCCAGCCCCATCTCTGCTCCATCTCCACGGGTCATTTTCCCCCCATCTCCCTGTTTTATCAGTCTGGGGTTGACAAGGCACAAGTAGCTGAGATACAGGCATGCTGAGAGAGAAATGGGGAGGGAGATGAGGACTGAAAGGTCGGGAGGAGGTGCCACCATTTCCTGTTTTCTTACCCTAGGGAGAGTCAACCTTATCCTTTTAGTATGTGAGAAAATTAGTCTTGGCACCTAATTAGTGATCTGCCTTCACTAGGTCTTGCTTGCAAATTGTGAGACAATGGAGACTAAAAGAGGAAGCTTTTAGTGGCAGTCCTTGTGACCAAAAGAGGGTCTCAAAAGCCAAATAGTGGTGACTGCCCGTGCTCATACACTATCAGTGCAGGTCTGTCATCAGGCTTTGCAGAACAAAGTTACCATTTTAAAGATGCACAATTGGATCTCAGCAGCCCCCAAAAAGTCACAGAAGATAAAGGCAAAACTTATTCAATACATGTAGAAAGCACAATTGTCCAGAGTACAGTGGGGCTATTTTCGTGTATTAACTCTTAGAGGCAACACAACTAACGAGAATTTCTTAGTGAAGGTAAAGGCTTGAGAATGTTCACAAATCAAATGTTGGTGTCTCTAAACTGCACAGATATGCATGTTGTTACAGACCTATAAATTGTCTGTGCATGCAGTTTATTTTTGAAACCCTGCCCAGGCATACTAAGTGCTGTCATGTGTGTCTACCACATCTTAAATCTAGTTTCAGTGACTTTTTGAAGCTTTTCTTGAGCATTCTGGTACTGCTCACCAAAGGATGTCTTGCAAAGCCCCAAAGGAAAAGTTACTTTTATTTCATGAAAATAATATGAAGAAAAAAAGTAGGGGAAACAAGCTCTTAGAGGCATTAGAATAGATGATCTTCCTCATAGTTAAGTCTTCCCAAGTTGAAGGATGTTCATTCTGCAGTAGTGGGAATGAGGCAATGTTTCCACAGAGTTGTAGCAGTTTTCAATGCTGAAATTGTGCTATGTCCTAACATCTTGGATTAGATCAACTGGATTAGATCAACTGGATTAGATCAACTTGGATTAGATCAGGTGGCAAGAGAGATTTTGTATTCAGATTGGAAATAATGCATTTATATGGCAAACATAAATCACTTCCTACATTTTTTACTGGAAAACCTTAACTTTGGAGCTCCCAGGCTCTGTATTGGCCTGCTTGGGAGTGGGGGAGTACCACTGAATAATCTTAATTTTCTTGCATGAAGTAGGAAAACCACTTTTGAAACCTTCATAGATGTACAGAATTGGAAAGAACTTCAAAAGATGAGACGTTTAAGCCAACCGCCACGTGGAAGTTAAAGACTCAAAGACTAGGCTATGTTTTTTGGGGCTTCCTTCACAAACTGCTAACTTTTTTATCCAGACCACTTTTTTCATGAACAGCCATTTTTTTTATATATTAAAAAACCTCCTCCAAAAAAAGCTTTGAAGAGAAACACTAGAATGAGGTAATGTTCATGTACCAAATGTTAAAAGGCTGACACAGTCTGTTCTTAAACTGCTCTGTTAGAATGAATTTTATGTATGCTTTGGATATCACAAAATAATTAAAGGGATGTGGTATTTCAAAATGCTGAAAAATAAAAAAAGATTATCCTTCTTCAGGCTAGAGAGTATAGTTTTATAAAATTTTTAATGAATTTCATGATGACAGCTAATGTAGACCAACAGTATTCACAGTCATTATAAAAGGCATCCAGAGAGAAGAGGTTAGGAGTCTACAAGGTTTTTCCCTGAATCAAAATAATTCAAGTTTTGTATAATGTATATGAAATGTATAATGAAAATATGCAATGGATAAACCACAATGGATTCATAATGAATGATTGCATAATTTTTCTGAGTAACATATGGGCTATTTCATCCCATTTTGTGCATACCACTTGATTTCAGGTCTGCTCTTTGTTGTGAGTTGTTTATATCCAGAGTAACCTAGTTCCAAATTACTAACATTATTTTACAAAGTAATGGAAAGCAATTGTACACCCTGCAGAGGCTTGTAACCCTTGAGATAAAACTAGAGATGTGTTTTTCCTGCTAGTCAGTCTTTTTTGTGCCCTAGTATATGCTCAGAAGCCAATGCACATGTAGCTCTGATGAATTCCTCCTTGTAAACGAAGTGGAGGCCTTGATCACCTTAATTCATAAACGTTTGTGGTCTCCTCTGTGGCTCTAAAGTCCACATGCATGCTGGTGCTACAGTGTATTCAATCTATGCCCTCTGTGTGTTAGATTTCCTGCATGTGTCCTAGCGCTCCTCCTGCCTGTCTGCCTGGATTCACTCTAGGACTGCCCATGATGAGAGAACATCTGGCATTCCCAGCTCTTCTGCAGAACTGTTCTTAGCCTGACAGTGTGGCAGCCACTGTAACTTGAAAGCTCTGTGTGTGTGTGTGTGTATTGGTTTTTTCTGCATCAGCCATAAGTGGACCACGGATCTGACAGCAGTGGAACAGCTTTCTGACTTCTTGTGTTTTTCTGTAAAATAGAAAGTATGTGAAATGGTGGACAATTTTAATTTCTTGAAATCAAGACAGCTGTTATAGTTTAGAAAGTGCAAAACTGAAGAATGTGATTTGTCCTGCTGCAAGTGCAGATCTGTCTGATGGTTGCTGGTCGGATAATTCTGTGCAGTAGAACTGTTCTGGTAAACAAGAAAAAGCCTAAAATAAATAAATGAACATCTTTCTGTAAGGACATACTGTGACACACCAGCTTGTGTGCTCTCAGAGTGAGAGACCAGGTGACTCCAAAACCAGGCAGTTCACTTCTGAGTGGCCCAAGACCACCACAAGTCCCAGCTGTGGAGGTTTGAGAAGCAATTATTTTTGCCCATAAGTGGTGACGGACACAAAGAATTTGACAGCTTGTTTTTCAGGAATGACCCAACTTTGTTAGTGTAGGTACGTTCCCCTAATTTGCCCAGCAGACAAAATGAATGGTAGCCCTAAAGAAAGTTACTAGTATATAAACCTTTGCAGAATTTGTACCACAAGAGAGGTTCATGAATGTTAGTGTGCAATATATATAAAATGAACAGATGAAAAGGAACTGAGATAATTTAGTAATTAAGACATCTTTAGAAACAATCCTCTCAAGTAATATGACTATTACCTCTGGAACTTGATTCCCTAGAGCAAGAAAAATCGGGTATTTTTCATTTTACCTTACTCTAGAATCTCAAAATTATGTGAATAACAGCATGTTTTATAGTTGTGGATGTACACATGATACTTTTATTAATTTTTAAGTACAGCCTTTGTTAAAGTTTTGAGTTTGGTAATTTGAGTATTAATATTTTCATGTATTTATTTTTTATTGTTCCTTGTCTGTATATTGATTAATCTTTTGAGTGTATGAAACACATTTGACGCCTTACATACTGATTTATAGAATACTAGAGTGTAACTTTGGGAACATCCTTTGCAGCTATAGTATGTGCAAACCCACTAACTCAAGAGTTTAGTAAGACATAATGAGTGGTTTCCAACAGCTCAAGAAACCGGTAACTATGGTTTGCATCATACCAAAGCCACCTGAAAACAGACTGGTAGTTTGCTGTCTGGCAGTATCAAATGCACTGATTCGCCAGATTCATATACAGTTTTCCAGTAGTTATGTGTACAGGTTAGCCTTCTACTCAATGAGAGATAGAGAAGTCTGGTCTTTGGAATGTGATCTAGAAAGTTTAAGAAAATGAAGAAAAGTATCTTCCTGTATATTGAAAAGCAAAATCCATGACATCAGGTAACCAAGGTGGATTTGAGTTCACATAAGTATTTTTAACCCAAGTTAGCTGGTGAAGACACAGCTGTGGTTTCTATTTTACCAAACCTAAAGATCTCTAGAGACCCAGTTTAGGAACCTCCAGAAGAGTTAAGATGGCTCAGCTGAACTAAGACTTATCTGTATTTTAGGGATCTTCAACTAGTAAAATTTTCTTGCATATTCCTGCTTTGACAGGGAGAACTTCATCTGTGGAGAAAATCTGAACATGTGAAAAATGTGAGTGAAATATGTGAAAAGCTTGACTATATTCATGGAATTTATTCCAAGTAGGACAGAAAAAATAGAAAGTATTCATCCTGATACATGAAGGTGAGCACCAAAATTTGCTTGAGGAAAGATTTAAGGAATTAGAGAATACCAGGCCAGAAAATACGATGGAAAAATACATGAGTTCTGTAATTGTGACATAGTTCAAGAAGAACAAGCTATTACATTCCAATCATGAGACAAGCTAGTATCTGCACAGCTGTTTTGGGTAAGAAATTTTGCAGCATGTGAAGTACTGTTCCTTGCTAAGATGGGAGCGGAAATTAGACACAGTAAAAGAGCCACTAAAAACTTTGCCAGAGGCTGGTTGAAGTAAGTTTTTATGGACATAATGAATAAAAAAATCAAGCAATTGGAGCACAGTTTGGCTTCTGTAAGTTTGTTTTGGTTTTGTATTTAAATTCCCGAGTATTTGGAACTGTATGGTCATTTAGAAGAAGTAGGAAAATGAGTGGTTTATAAAGAAAAAGAGCGCACAAAGCAGAGGCAGTTGAACAGATGACATTGAGAAAGCTAAAAGTAACAAAATTTTGTCAAAATCCTCTGAGCCTAAAGAATGTGTCAAAGGAGTCAAAACATTTCAAAGTTGCATTCATTCAAGCTTCTGCAGAAAAAAATGTCATTGAGGTTTTCTCTTTATTGACTCTTTCAGACTCTAATCCAATTAACACAAGTAAAAAAGACTATAAGTTTGTAAACAATTTGTTGTATGTCTGTTCAAAGTTAATAAAATTATCAGGGCCAGAAAATAGTTCTTGATACAATGTCTTCAGTCATAACACCATTTAGCCAACTGAAGATTTCAAAAATAAACTCCAGTCCTTAGAGGATTGCTGGTTAGAAATGGTAAGTACTGGTGTGACATTCAGAAACAATTTAAATGTTGGATCTTGTTTCAGGTGCCAGTTTCACATCCATGGGTTTAATGGATGCAGAATTTATCTGCATGTAGCAGAGCTGCACAGGCTGACAGTAGCCAAGCTTTGCACCTGGCACAGACCAGCTCTTTTGTTAAGGGGATAATTTTGAGGGATAAATATCATGTACCTCCCCCGTATATGACAGAAGCATGAGATAACCACAAATGATCATTTCTGTCATAGGTTCCTGCAGATGGGGAAAGAAAATCAGAGGTTTGGTCACTTAGTGAGTGTTCATACGTCAAACGGGTGGTGACTGGGACGGAGTGTAATTGTGAGCCGGAATAGAAACTTTTTATGCTGCTAGTGATATATTTTTAATCTATAGATGAAGGTCCTACTGGAAGAGGATGATACAGAGCAAGCCTGTGGCCAGATGACTCATCCTATTTGTGAGCTGAAGCTTGGGTTTCTCCCGGGGTTTCCAGGACGGTGTGCGCTAGAGGATCAGAAATCACCTCTGAGTCATCTCAAAACCAGATTTGCCTCTGCTGCTGTGGTTTCCTTCCTGTGTCCCTGCTGAAGGCAGTGCATGAGTACACTTCATGTGCACAGCAGCTGTTCCTGGTTGCAAGGATCCCTACTGCACACAACTCCAGTGCCAAACACCCTGCAAACATCCCATGGGATCATCGCAGAGGTTGGAGGTATTACAAACTTGTTTCCCCTGTACAGGTCTTGAACATAAAGACAGATATGAAATACCTATATAGCCCACTGAATTGTCCTCACTGATCAAATTTAATAGACTTCAAGACCAAATCAAATGAATTTCACTCTGCTGCTGAAATGACAGTTTATAATCTTTTCTCTTTCCATGTATATTTTAGTTCTAGAGCTCAGTGTGTTACTAACAACACAGTATGTGAATACATAATTATAAGGCCATCATACCTATCTGGGAGTCTTTTGCTAATACCTTTTTTAAACTATTCCTTCTCTTCTACATATACAAAACCTCTATCATGTTGCCAGCAGCTATTTGATCCTTAAGTGAGAGAGGTTTTATGTTTATTTCAATTATGGGAATATTTCTCATAGGCTATAAAATAATAATCTTGTTAAAAGTAAGTGAAGGGACTTTCAGACATTAGTTTCAGTGCTTTCCTCTGTAAAACAGTACAATATTATTATACATGTTTCTACATTCAGTACTTTATATCTACTCAACCAGTCTATTTGTTTTATAGGAGTAGCTATAAATCAACCTTCACTTTCAACTTTGAACATGAAGATAAAATTAGTTTTAAAATCTCATTGAACACAGATTTCACCCATATTTGTTCAATGATCTCAATTATGCCCAGTTAACATATCTCATAACTACTTCATAAGCTTTCATTAACTAAAGCTCAGAAATTTGAAACTTTTGCGTTCTCCTCATTTCAGCATTTTGCCTGAAATGTTCAGCATCAGAAACACACAAAGAAACTGACAGTTACTTTAGTTAAAAATAGCAGAAGTGCATTTTTCTCTTGCATAAAATTTGTGACAGCTGTTTATTTTGAATGCAAGTCAAGTGGTGTTTGTAGCACATTGCAGTTATCAACACACCTAGAGTTCTGACCAACACCCTTTATGAAGTCAGAAAATTTTTCTTCTGCACTCAAACTCACTTGTAATTTTAACATTAGAATATAAATGCTGTGTTCCAATATAGTTACAATGTGAAACTTCATCTCCAGGCTCAGTGTCCTACCACATCACTCAGCTTCAATTGTTTTGTTTCCCTGTGTGATCCACATTAGACAGGAGTGGTGACAGCAACCTGATGGGTTCAACACACCTTAATCCTAGAAGGTTCTTCCAAAGAGAATATTTGATATTAAAAACAACTTCTTAAGGAAAAATCTGAATTACAGAAATTTATCTGTGTTGGATGCCTCCCTATGACTTGGCCATTTAGCTAGACTGAAACATCCCATACAGCATTTAAAATATTTTGTCTGCATGTGTAGGAAGCCTGGCAGTAAAACATAGCCATAGCAGGAAGTTACAGTCATACTGAGAGAAAACACCCAGAGATGTCTGCTCAAGCCAAGGGGAAGTTCTCAGATTTTCTTGTTTTCCTTTTAATGTCTGTCCAGCATCCATTCTGTATCATTAAAAACTGTTTGCATTTATACTACTGAATTGAACCATGTGCAAGAATATTCCCTGGTGTTGAGACTTGCTTATTAAACCTGTAAGTTCTTAGAATCATCTGTAAATCATTAGTGGTCTCAGAAAAGTATTTGTCCCTGACAGCCAGCACTTTTCACAAACATCTGCTCATGATGTGAAGGTTGACAGAGCTCTAGGGACCCTGCTGTTTATTCCTACAGATATGGCCGTGCTTGCTTCGACATGGTGCTCTGGCAATGTCTTAGGAAGCCTCAACCTGTGCTCTAGGTTCTGCTGGACATACTAATGTCATGCTATAATACACCTTTCTGGTTTTGACCTTGAGTTGAAGAAGGTAGGAGGATGTCTGCTAGGAGGATGTCTGCCTTTCTTCTAGCCAAAGAGGGTCTGAAACAAGAGTCAGAAGAGTTCATCTCCATCTGGGACTCTTTGGGGACCACAGGAGTTCTGAATATCATGTCCTGTTTTCTCAAGACATGGAAAATGACAAAGGTGATGTTCAGAAGGGCACAGAGTTGAAACCACAGTCGCCTGTATTTTGGCATGTGTAAAGTCAGACTGTGTTAGCCTCCAGTAGGTCTTCAAATCTGAGGCCTGGGTTGGGAGGAGAGCATCCCATGTACACAGTCTCCAAGCTTCTGTTTTGATTTTTTGCTTTGTGTCACTCTTCTCCAGTAGCATTATGCCAACCCCCAAGAGCAACCCAGTGGCCTTTCTCTCACATGCTGATGTCCTGCTCAGACCAGCCTGCTCAACAATAGGATCTAGCCTCCAATATAGGAAAATTGAGGTTTATATGTTAAATATTCTCATGGGAGAGAGGGAAGCTGAATGCTGAGGAGGTTTAGAGACAGGTGCCTTTTTATGTGAGACAAGATGTGCAGAGGCAGGGAATGTGCTGTAGGAGACGGGAGGGTGGAAGAGGGAAAGTCAGCAGCTCCTCCTTAACAGAAAGTCTCCTATGGCAACAGCAGCAGAGAAAATAGCATCAACCATATCTTGCCTGCTGGCAAACAGCTGTGGGCCCCACCGGGACCTCTGCTCCCTATCATGCTTAGCACCCTGATGGCAAGCACTTTAAAGTGGTTACAGCTGCCAGCTGAGGTTAACTTTGGCGGGCATGTGAATGTATGTGGGTATGTGCTCCCCTTGAGGCAGGAACTTTCACTGCTGGACCCTTCTTCATTCGCATGTGGGCCTTCCAGGGCTCTGCCTCACTCTGACACCCACCACAGACCACATCCTTGGTCATAAAAGGCATAAACAGACCAAGACATCACAAAATAAGGAGTGCAGCCTGTCTTCATCTGTAGAGAAAAGCTCAGGGAATGCCCACCTGTCATGTGCTGTAGAACAGCTCCCAGGTGGAGGAGACGCAGGTACAGATCTGCACCTTAAAAAGGACTGTGTGTCAAAGATCTGCCAAGGGGGAGATGCAAACCTAGTATTTTTCAAAAAGTGCAGAAAGGGTGGTTGCAAGGCTTTGATGGTTCGGTGCAGTGATTTATTTGAGTGCTGTGGTGAGCTAGCCCTGTACCAAGGGCACCTTTGGTTGTGCAGCCAAAGAGGTGGCCTGCTGTATGCCTGTCCTAGAGTGACTTT
>WBMY01005602.1:0-14866 GCA_013397315.1 Donacobius atricapilla
TATAAATATATATATATATCAAATAATGTTTAGTAGGACTGAGCCTCTATGCTTTCTACAGAAAAAAACCCTAATACATTGTTTTATACAAGTTAAAGAAACCAAATTTAATAAAAGTAATTTTTTTAAAAAAAACCCTCTTTACAATGTCTTTGTTGCTTTTGGCAGTCCAAAATTATGAATTTCTGATTTTTATTGCTAAAATTACAATTAAAATTACAGATATGTTGCAAAATATGTTTGATCATTCATATTTGTGAAATGCCATCTGCGTTTGATCCTACTGATGCAAATGATGTGAATTCCATGAATTCCAGACAGCAAGCAGCAGGGGATTTAAAGCAGAAATAGGTACATGCAGTGTAGTACGAAAGTCCTCAGAGAAAATTTGTGTGAAAGTTAATTTAAAAAAAATCAAACATTTGATAAAAATATGTATTATTCATAAAGGCTTCCCATTTATCTTGTATCACATGAACTCGGTGAGAACGTAAGTGACAGAAGAGTTTTTTCTTTAGGTTCTCAGATTATTGCAGCCTGAGCGTGTAACCATGATTTAGACACCTGTATAGTGCAGACTGTTGGAAGTACATGTTTGAGTAGTGTTTGAGGACTATGTGCATGGATTTAAACACTTCAATGTATCTGTAATGAAATTCATCTCACTTAACTGCAGACATCGGCAATGAAGACAGTTACACTTGAACTATTTGCACCCTCCTTATAGTCAGTAAACAGAAATAGCCACTTTTGAGGCATTTTATCTGACCTAGTATAGCCATCCACATTAGGGTGGGGATGAATTGTCTTTTTGAGGTGACTAATGATTTCACAGACTATGAAGAGTTTGCTGGTGAATGCACACTACACCCTTGTGCACACCCCACTTGGGGAAGCTGCAGACACTTGACACCTCCAGAGCCAAAACTGGACACAGCCTATGTTAGCCGAGATATAGATGGCTATATTGTAAATAACCATAGGAAGGTGTTTAATTATTTTTCTTATTTACTTTGGGATATTATTAACTCATTACTAGGGACATGTGGGAGGTTAAGGGTACTGTTAGGGATGTTAAGAGCGTGGCCGCCACCTCCAGTGAACACAACACAGTACTCCTTCCTGCCCAGCCTCAGGAGTCAGAGAACAGGGGAGAGATGATATAATGAGGGGTTCATTAGTTGAGATAAGGACAGAGAGAGATCAATCATCAAATACTGTCAGGGGCAAAACAGACACACATATTCATTGAATTTATTACTAACAAATTCAGAGCAGGATAATAATAAGAAAAAAAAGACCTTAAAACAGCTTCCCCCCAGTCTTCCCTCCTTCCCAGCTCCCCTCCCCCACCAGTGAAGAGAGAAATGGGGGTTATGGTCAGCTCATCACAGGTGGTTTCTGCTGCTGCTGCTCAGGGAGGAGTCCTTCCCCTACTCCAGTGTGGAGTCCCTCCTGCAGGAGACAGTTCTCCATTAACTTCTTCAACAGGAGTCCATCCCACAGGTAACAGCTCTCCACCACAAGGGTGCAGTTCTTCAGGCACAGGCTGCACGATGGTGGGTCCCCCACAGGAGGGACAGATTTCCTACCAGGAAATCTGTTCCAGAGTTTCCTCCTCTTTCCATAGGTCCGCAGGTCCCTGCCAGGACCCTGCTCCAGCACGGGCCTCCCACAGGGTCACAGCCTCCTCTCAGGCATCCACTTGCTCTGGTGTGGGTCTCCTCCAGGGGCTGCAGGTGGATCTCTGCACCCCTTTGGTTCTCCATGGGCTGCAGGGACACAGCTGCTTCACCATGGGCTGCACTCTGGGCTGCAGGGGAATCCCAGCTCTGGAGCCTGGAGCACCTCCTGCCCCTCCTTCTGCACTGACCCTGGTGTCTGCAGGGCTGTTCCTTTCACATATTCTCACCCAGCTCCTCTCTGGCTGCAATTACATCAGTGCAATCATTTTTTCTTTTCTCCCTCTTTCTTAACTATGCTATCACAGGGGCATTGCCACCACTTCTAATTGGCCCAGACTTGGCCATCAGCACACCCTTCTTGGAGCCAGCTGGCAGTACCTGCTGGGCATGGAGGAAGATTTTGGCAGCTGCTCATAGAAAGCACACCACAGAAAGCTTCCCCTGCTCCATTACCGAAACCCAACCATGTAAACCCAGTCCATTGCCCCACGCCACTGCTGCTGAGCTCCTCACTTGCCACTCATGTCCCTCACTCCCAGAAGCTGTTTTTTGGGACAGACACCATTCCCCCACTGTGGCTGGAGGTTAAAGATCCCCACCCATTCCAGCCACTGGCACTGGTATCCCACTTACTCCTGTAACTAACTCCAGTATTTGGCACACAGGTCACACATGCTAGCTCTCCCAGTGACTGCCACTCTGTTCTAGCAACAGCACACACATGGGATAGAGTGTGAGATGATACAAAAATAACAAGGAAGAATTTTATAAGAAGACAGGACAGATTGTGATGATCAAGCACAAGGCTCAGTTAGACTAGCATACTGACCTCCATTTTAAACACAATAAATCCCTTTTCTATCTTATTCCTTGTGGTCTCATCTTTGTTCCCTGCCCTGTGGAATGGCTTTTCCTCTGCATTGTCACCAACCCTATGTCCAACATGCTGTACTTAAATCACTTGATGGCAACACGTCTTGTATGATTTTACCATATAAAACTAGGGAAAAATCAAATAGCTTACTAGCATATTACTACACAGTGCTGAAATTTAAAAAGCACTGTATTTCACAGCATGCTCATTGCTTCAAACTTGACATGGCTTCCTCTTCTTGCAGTGTCTGTTCCTCCATGGCAAGAAGGAATAGACATTTAAACAACATTTTGGGAACATGGTTTAGATAGAGTTATCCTTTGCTTGGGTTTACATATTATTCAGCCCTGGTTAAAAAGTTGATGTAAGCAACTAGAAATTTGACCTAAAAAAATGTGACTATATCTATTCTACAATTCACTGGAAGGATGTTGCTACCAGGAATTGTGAACCATATGCATTTATTCCTAAGGAGAGCTCCTAAACAATAACGTACTCATTTTGTCACAGTGGGAGTGGAAAAACCCTTAAAATATATATTGTCAAGAAAAAGTGTCATACAGGGATACGTGTAGGTGTAGAGAATAGTAATGTATGCATATATTTTTATGTCTGGAGATTTTAATGATGGAGGCAAAAATTGATACTCTTCTTATGGAAAGATAAGTATACAACATTTCATAGACAACTGTATAAAAATATTTTAAAGAAAATATCAAGTCTAGGAAACATTTTTCCCTTATTAACATTATTGTGCTTGTCTTTCTATGTTTAACCCTTTCTTTGTTTTAAAATAATACTTAGTGATTATTACATATGAAGGCTGATTTCAAGCTGTTAATAATAAAAGAGCTGTAATACATTTCAATTTCCTCAGCCGTAAACCCTCAGTTTGTATTAGCAGTATTTGGATATCTTCTAAGTATGTGAATACATGTAATTACAGGGTTTGATAATGAAAAAATATTTTCAAAGGCAATATACAAAATGTCAGCCAAAGATTCTAGAATACCAATATATTATTTCTTTCTTTTACTCTAACTTGCATTGGGCTAGAAGATTTTTACTTCACAAAAAACTCTTGTGAATGCAGCTCACAAAACTTCTGAAATAATTCATGGCTTGATGATACTTTCTAGATACAAGAAAGTATCTTAGAAGAAAGAACTAAGGTAAATACTCAGTGGTCCTTACAGGTTTTGTAAGAGAAAAATGCTGCTGGGAAATCATTCTAGTATTGAAATGGGAAAACCCTGTGGGAGATAACCAAAACAAAGCTAACAAATAAAAACAAGTAAACAAGCAAGCAAAACCAAAAAAGGAAATCCCCACACAATATTTTATTGCTAAATATTTTAAGAGAAAGCTGTTTCTTCAAAGCCTGGATTTCAAAATGATTAGACAACTTAGTTAGCATGAACCTGTTTAGAGCTAGCAAAGATCTGAAGGGAAGCTGATGTAGTTGTTTGTTCTCTTACTAATGCTTGAACATGAGTTCAGAATGCTATATTTGTGCAAAGGTCAGTAATATGCATGAAGTGAACTTTCTGGAGAAACAACTTCTTATCACAACAATGAGTTACATTAATCCCTGTCTTACAGTTATCAATTGTACGAAAACACATTATTTAAATAAAGAAAACCTCAATCTGACTTTGAGTCCAATTAGCTTCTGAGAGACTTGTTACATTGCTTCATTGAACTTGGTATAAACAATATGAGAATCAGTGTCTTTGCCTCTAGAGGAGCACCCACAATTTGTGTTATTCTTTGCTTTTATCCTATGCTTTAAGTTTTCATTTTGTGAAATTTAGATCTCACAGTCTGAGCACCCCACTGGGTTCCAACCTTTCCCATTTGTCCTCGGGTGAGTGATATGTGAGAGTGATATGATAGTAATGGAACAACTTGGGTTGTTTTTCAGGCAGTTTCCAGTCTAATGAAAATGCCTTTTAAATAGTTTCCTTTATGTGCACTAACAGGTGTTATAGATGACTCATTCGTCAGTCTTGTCCAGAAAACCAGTCTTTCTACAAAATAAAGTCTGTAAGTAATCAACACAGATTTTTATTTTATGTTGTAATGTTAGAATAAAATATGTAGACCAAAATGCATATCTTAATTTGTAATAGCACACACTTTAACATTTGTAAATATTCTCATTAGTAGTTACTATTAATAACATATTCTTTGAAAAAAATTAATAACTTGTTTATTTTTATAAATTTTATTTTATATTTTAGTGTGAGAACGTTTGGAAAAAATTAGGTACTGAAAACTATTAAAATCAAATTATATCCTCTTATTTTTAATGTGTATTTAGAGTCAGGAGTGGTTTTGAGAGAGTGAGAAGACAATTCACCTTATATAGGGAGAGGCAATTATCCCTTGGGGATTAGACATGAAATCACTGAGCTACAAGCAGCTGGTGATGCATAACCATCATTATAATTGTAGACTGTGGTATAATTTCTCCTAGTTTTATTTAGCAGTTTTAAAGGCAGGATAAGATGCTTTTATGGCAAGAAATTTAGTGAACATGTGGAAATTAAAAAAAAAATAGAAGAAAGGGTACTATAATTTTAAACTGCATGATGGCTATGCACCACCAGCTGTTTATAGTTCAGTGATTGAGAATATAATTGACAAGGAATAATTACTACCTCCCTAAACAGGGTGTGGAGTGCTTTTGCTATGACAAGATTGGAGAATGGCATAGGAAGAAGGACCCAAATGTTTGACAGAAATAATTTTGACTTTTTCTTCTGTTTAATAGCTTTAACATTTGAGAATAAATTCTGTTCTGGAATGTATATCTCTGCTGATGTCAGTGGGTTTGCCTCTCTGTAATGGAATTTGCAAAAAAATGAAGTGACTTTGCATACATAATTGAAGCAGTCAAAATGCATTTGCATGATGGTCCAGTATTGCAATCAAATACCTTATGCTGTTGTTATGGATCTAGTGAGAGCTTTAGACAAGCCCTGCCTTAGGCCCAGATTTTGGCAGCAGCTCTATTTAGGTGACCTGCTCCTAAATTGCTCTGGTTCACAAGTTCTCAAGAATGGCTGATCAGGTCTGTTATAAAATGAGTTATTTATTGAATAGACAGGAGATTAACAGACAAAAGGCCTTAAACACAGCTACTTACTACACAGTGTAAAACGAACTACTAGTAGAGTACATGAAACAGTACACAACATAAAGGTACCCATTTATGGCTAGCACAGAAATAGCCCAGATTAGGAGTCAATGTTACTTGCCACCAAATAGATGATGGTGTACACAGGTCCTGCCACTTAACCTCTGGACAAGTAACCATCAAAGTCACCATGGAAGGCTCCACACATTCCAGGGAACCTGCAAAAGATTTCTTCTTTGTGAAAGTGTAGCTTTTATCATTTGTAGAGTGAAGTGTCTGTCAATCAGAAATCCCATCTTATCTTCCCGTATCTGTTCCACACCAAGATGCTTACTGTCAGCTGAAAGCACCAATCCCATGGTGCCAAAATTACTCACTAGAAGGCAACTGTCCTTCACCAGGGCTTATGTGAGGCTTATATTAAAACAAGATGCCCTGAGTTACTGCACCAGCTAACACACAATAGAAAAAGCTTTCCTATGGCAGGGGCAGAAGTCCTGCTACTGTTGTAACTATGTTTAAATCAGAGAGATTCTTCATAAGTCAATACAAAGACACAAGGATGTATGACATTATGTGACAAACTATTTTCCCTTTCTTTAACTGAAGATTTCTGGTTGATACTTGGCAACAAATTTCTCAAGGAAGTCAGAAACTGTCATGAAAGGAAAATACCACTGAATCATCTGACAGCTCAATTTGAATAGTCATTTAACTAAGGTCCTAAGAACATTTAAATATTTGGCTAGATATGTCAATTGGGCATGACATGAAAACCAAAGTGAAAACATTCCCTTGACAGTAAGGAAAAATACCTTAAAAGTAATTTCAGATACTTGTAGAAAAATTGATTTTGGCATAAGGACCGTGACCTAGTACTGTAAAAGCTACATAACAACATTTCATACCCTTCTTGTATTCATCTTCCCTCTATTTGAAAAGTCATACAGAGAGTGAAAGGTAGAAAAATATTAAATTCTTCAAATTTCATAGAAGTATATGGTCAGGTGAGGAGAAAAAATTCCATAGAGATGTTTTTATAGTCTTCAGATATTCCACTTGATAGACATCACGATAAGATAGAGGACTTAATTTGATTTATTTTCAAATTATTATTCTCTTATTTAAACCTATTGCAGAGTAATCATCCCACTGTTGCCTGGTGTGTGCAGGTGAGCACACTATGTATTATGTACTACTGATCTTTCATTGATAATTTCATCAGTGTTTATCTCAGTCAGCCCTTAGTCCCTTTTTGTACACTTTTTCCACCATAACTGGATCACTGAAGTTGCCCTTCTACAGGCAGGTTTTCTTGTCCCCAAAATTGGCTTTTTCTCCCAATTCCTTATGCTACATTCAAAACGGTACCATGTAGAGTAACATTTGGTCTTTAATAGTCAGTGTGTAGCCTCTTAATCCTCCACATAGTACTGGAACCTCAGACCATTTTGACATCAGTCAATGACACATCTTTTTCGACTTTACTGCATTCCACTTATTTGTTTCCCATTGAGTAAGTGCCCTAGATTTTTTTTTCTCTCTCATTGCTTTATTACATTTCTCAAATTATCCAGATTTTTATCAAGTTCAAAACATGTTCTTCCATTTAAAAATAGGAGGCAGAATAGCTAAATAATCTGAACCTCTAAAAAACATCTAGAATGAGCAACTAATGTAACAGTATTTTTTACAGTAAAAGTTAAAAGTCTACTTCTGCCTTTGCTAGGAAAGGTGCTTCCTTGGAGGTTGAAAGAGAAATGAGATAAATAATTTCTTCAGGCCACCACAGAGTTTTCAGCTCCAAGTGTAGCACACATAGCTCCAAGCTTCCATTAATATATACAGTACCATATATGTGTAGGCACTATAAGCAACAACCTTAACCTATATGTATAACAGTATACATAAAAAGTTATTTCCCTATTAGAATAAAATCTGCCACAAAGGCCTCTTTCTGAGGAAAATACGAAAGAACAACACCTGCAAGATGACAGTCAGTCCATTTTACTCACTAATAAAACCATTTAGAGAACATTATAAAAATATATAAAAACTCTTCATGGTTATCGTAATATTCCTCGCAGTTATCATAACTAACTCACTTTCTCCAAGCTTCAGGCCACAAGAAAAATTCTAAATAAGAGAGATCAGTGACCTAATGATCACTTGCTTGAATTCTGTTATGAAGCAGCAATTGCTTATCTGATCACAATTTCATCCCTAAAGTATTATTAAGAAAAGCACTGTGATTAAAAAGTAATAAAGTGAAGCTGTAGAATCTCTCAGTCATGTAGAGTTATATCATCAGTGATAAACATATTATCGTAAAATATAATAAATGGTAAAATCTGGAATATATAAAAATAAAAATTTTCTGCTAGATCTCTAGCTGATTCCAAGAGCTCCTTGATATGGCTGAGGATAGATGATGAATACAGCTCTGGGGTAAAATTCAAGTCTTCATTCCACAGACTAGTTGGCCTTTGAGCTGTAAAGAATAGTGCAGACTAAACTGTTGTGTTCAACACAAGCTGATATAAAAAATAAGTAGAAGAAGATCTGCATAAAGCATAGTATTTAGTCAAGAAACAGAGACAAATATGGCTCAAGTCCATCTTCAAGCTATAGCAATTCAAATACAAATCTCTTGCACTCCAGGAAAGTGTTCTATTGACTTAATTGCTAGCCACAAGAAAAACAGTGGTCTTTCCAACATGACTTAAAATATTAAGCTCTTTTCTCTAGGGAATTCCAGAATTTTTCATGCTGTGTGTCTTAGGTGACTGGAAGCATCAGACCCTTTATTCTCATCCAGGAAACCTGTCTCAGAGACTTAAATTCCTTCTCTTGTGCTTAGTGTTTTCATTCACCTACTCCTGCTTAGTAGATGAGACCTTGGACAGTTATCACAGACTGAGGAAGCATTGTAATTATCTTTCAAAGATGTTTTTCCAAATCATGGATGAAATCTATTATCAATGAGTTCTAAAAATGCATCTGTAATGTTTTACAGTAGTTAACTTCTTCATTCATTACATATTTTTGGTAAGCTGTGGCTGCAACTAGGATACTGTGCACTTGCACACAAATGAAATTTCTAAAATGCTCTTTGTAAAAGAAACCAATTGCAATGAAAGAAATTTACTCTTATCCTTGTAAGAGATTTCTATTATTAGAGAAAATATGACTTGATCTATATTTACATTTTTGGGTTCATCAGTAGCATTTGTGATTTTAAGATGTTGATTTTTGTCCTTCCAGAATATGTTTATAGAGAACAATGCACTCTTCTGGCTTCCTTTTGCTTTCTAACTAGCAAGAATGCAAGATCATACATTGATACATCATGTTAGTTGTCACATCCTTACTTTGTTACCCTAAAGAAGAAGCAGATGGATGGTGATTCTGTCCCAGTTGCAAGATGTCGATACTTCTTTAACACATTTTTTACATTATTCTTTTGGGAAATCATTCCTTTTATGTTTGGACAGCCCATGGTTCACTGCAAAACATAGCATGATATCAAAGAACCTACCAAAATGAAGACAAACTATTGAGATTTATTAATTAGACTTTTTCTACAAGACATCTTTTTGAGGTTTTGTCATCCTTTCCTATTAGCCTTATAAAAGACATCAAGGACCCACCATTATAAGTAAAAACTTCAAAAGGTAATCAAATGGGTATCTCAGAAGTCATCATATTAGTCATTTTAGTTTCTATTCAGAAAACATAATAAAAGAGCACTGGGGAGGAACACTGAAGTTGAAGTAAATAAAAATGGGAAGAAAATCCAGAAAACATTATAATTTTGTTGTCACCTAAGTCAGTACAAATTTCACAAAAAATATTTACCCTGATTTATGCTCCTTTGAACTCAAAGCCAGAACCTTCTGAATTGTGATGGGGTAACACAGAAAAGTATAAAATTGGCCAACTTACTTTGCCAGCCACAAGAAAAATATAAGATAGAAGAGGTGTAAAACAGGCTGACACAGCTGATCCTCTACATTTCCTTCCTTTGCTCAGATTTCTGAGATTTCTGTTTACTCATTTCTCTAACCTTTTGAGGTCACTCCGGTCTAGCTGGCAGCAAACCCATCTGGGGTATCAACTACTCCTAGATTTGTCTTGTCTGCAAACTTGCTGAGGGTGCATTCCTTATACCCCACTGTTAATGTAATTAATGTAGATATGCAAAAAGATGTGGGTTCCAGATGGACTCTGAGGGTACACCACTAGTGACTGGCCTCCAGATGGATGCCATGTTTCTGCTGATCAGCACTCTCTGAATCAGGCCGCTCAGACAGTTTTCAATCCAACTCATCTCTTCACTCACAGTTCTGGCACTGTGATGACATGATACACTTTGACACAGACTCCTCTGTTACCTGTGCTGGTTTGCCTCTCTTCATGGTGCCGAGCTAAAGTCTAATCTTGTGACTGCCAACAACTTGCAAGAGGGAAATGCTGTGTTGCAGGCAATCAACAAAACTACCCAAGTATATGCAGCATCCGTGGTTCTATGCATGCTGCAGAGACCAGGAAGGAAGCAGTGAGGATTAAAGAATATCTTGCTTTATGGTGAAAATTCATGGTGGGTGCATTTGATACCATCTCCATTTTAACCTGAAATGAGGAATCAGGAAAAACAAAAGGGATGACAGCTCAAGTTTTAAGGCAAGAATATAACCTGACAGCAGTAAAATTTCAGAGAATAATAATTCCATAATATTCAGTTCACAGAACTGAGTAGAGTAGAAAAAGAATTTGTTCATCAGAGGAGTCTGGAAGACAGGAGAAGAAAGATCAGGAGTCAGACAGGCAAACAGAAGGAAAAAAGTAAAATTAAGAGTCTGTCTAGTAAGAAGTGACTGAATTTTAGGTTGTCTAGAATTCAGCTATCATATTTTAATATGAATGGATTTCTCAATTTTATAATTTGTAAAGTTATATAACATAATTTATTTAAAAATGCTGCTGGTTATTTTTTTAATGAAAAGATGGCAAAAGCTTTTATCCAATCAGCATATCATTTGTTAGTGAGACTAGCCATTTCTTAAGAAAGAGGGTTGATTGAATTTCTGGGAAGATGTAGAACCCGGGGCAGTTAGCAGTTAATGCATTGCTGCACCCCACACATTGCTGACCATTCAAGTGGGCAAGTTAGATCAGGATCTGTTGGGAGAGGAGGGCTGCACGAAGGTATAGCAGCACCTTTCTGAAACCAGTTTTCCAGTTCAGTTCCATGGTGACCACACAACAAACAGCCCAAGTGCGGAAGTCAGGTCATATCGTTACAATATTTGGGACAGAAGAAATAACAGTACAAAACTCCAGTCTTCTTCGGAGGGAATTATAATGAACCTTTATTGAAAGACACATCATTTTATACTACACTATACTACAATGAATACGATTGGTCATTTAGAGTCTACACCTCTTTATAAACATCTTTGCCTGTAAACAAGTTGGAAAAACAACAAGTGTAGGGAAGAGAACATCTACAAGGACTGTTTGGGTTCCCCCTTATGATTTCTCAGGCCAGAGTAGGAAAGTTACGTACTTGGCTTTCCCACAGGCTCAAGCTACTGCCTGAAGCCTAAAAATCTCTTTTTTGACCACTGTCAGTTCCCCCAGGGTCAAGGAGTGGTCAAGACCAATAGAGGGGGATCAAGACCACCAAAAGACGCTCATAGCAATCCAACCCATTTCCAGGAAGGTCCAGAAGACTGGACTGCACATGTTCACTTGAAGAGTGAGAATGCTAATCTCAGAGTGAGGAAAATTTACCTGTAGGAAGGAAACCCCACAAAGCCTGAGCACCTGGCACCAGCAGGACCTTGGAAACCCTATTGGCTGGACCCAGGCTGGACCCAGAACTGATGATCCTCTTTCCTCTCCCTTTCATCTTCTATTTCTTTTATTTTTATTGTTATAGGGGCAAAATACATACCAATTTCCATACCTAGTGTGCAGTCTGCTAAAAAATTTTGTGAGGTTTTTTTTGGAATCTTTTGTCTTTTGCCATTCTTTTACGACCAGGCACATCTACAGATCTTAAGAGCTCTCTTCTGTGTAAAAGTAAGTAAGTAAGTATGTATTTAATACAATAATAGTAACAAAGAGGCACCATCTCCTGAAAGGAAGGTGCTAATCCCTGTATAAGCAGTGTACTGTTCTAGAATATATATATTCTGTGTGGCCACTTTAAATAATTGCTGAATTTCCTCTGGATTTTATAATGTCAGTACACTTCAAATTTTCATAAATAACCTCTAAAGTTGCAAAGCAGATCAGTTACCATCTAAGTGTGTCTTATTTTGTTTGTTCAAAGTGCCAAATTATTTGCAATGTATGCAGGAGAAGCTTCTGGAGAAGCTAATGATACTGAATGTAAATGTCAGACTAAAGAAGTGAAAACTTGCATCTGTCACCAGTCAAACTTCCAGCACATCCCTTTGGATGGTGCACAAACTGTTACAGCAGACTCTATGACATGTCAAGGCATGCCGAAAATCACTGTGACACTTCAAATACTCCTGCTCTCAATATTCTGATTCAAACAGCTTTTGTCCTTGATCTCTTCAAATTTTCCTTGCACAATTGACTAGTGAGGGTTCCATCACTTTTCCAGTACTGTCAGTTTTATTTGCTTAAAACAATCAATGTTTTCATGTACTTTGAGAGTCTTTCATGTTTCATTGATGGATATACAGTATCTAAAATGCACTCTAAAATGTCAGAAATCTGTCTGATTACTTCAGTCTAGGATGGCACAGATACGTGAAGTGAATGAAAACTGACAAACTATATTCTTAGACCAGTACTGTAAATAAAAGAACTAAGTGTATCTGACACGTTTAAAAAAAAAAAAAAACAACCCAAGGGAAAAAGAAAAAAAAGAGACAAAACTTTTGTGGTTATGGTCTGAGAACATGATAAAAAGATCAAGAAATAACACTATGAATGTTAGATTTGAAAATTAATGTACCTAAGGAATACTTTATCATCCATTTATTGCCCAGACTCAAAACTATAACAATGAATTTACAAAAATCAATCCATTTTGTACTTTGGCCTGTGTTCCATTATTAGCATGGACTGCATATATTTAGAAACATTGTAAAATTTTGTTATTGAAATTTTATTTGAAATAAATGGAAGGAGGAATGCCTACTAGATATCAAAAAATAGCCACAGAAATAAAATAAAAAAGACCCTATAAGTTTACTTTCCTACGAAACCAAAGAAACAGGAAAAACGCAAAATTCAAACAAAAAAAGTAATACTTTATTTTTCCAAGGAAAAATGCTACATAGTAAAATAGAATAATTAGCTGGAGTTGTCTGTTTGAGGTCTGAATGTAAATCAGCATTGCTGTACACATATAATGTAATAACTAAAGGTTTATGGCACCAACTGACTTGGTATTTTTTCATAAATTAGATCCTGCATTCATTATATCTCTGTAAAACTGTCATAAAAGATTTGGGTCATTCATGTTTTGCAGCTTTCTTACAAAACCATTAAGGTTAGAACTGGAAAAAAAAAAAAAGGCTCATTATGTCTAATATGCAATATGTTGGCAAATGATTTACATTTAAATATGTTAATTAAATTTGGGTATTTTTTTTGGAAGACATTTTATTAAGTTTGAAACATTAGAATAATGAGACACTTCTAAAAAACAATTTTGCAAACAAGGAAATCATAAGTATTCAAGAGATAATTTAAATTAAGAGGGATCATTCTTTATATACCCACGGTTTTGAAACTGAAGTCAATAGGCATCAAGGCAGGCTATAAACTTTTTATGAAACTTTGGTACAGAACTTGCCTTAAAGTATTTTGATTTCTTTTAAATTACAGGTAAGACAAAAAATATAAACACGTAAAAGGACTTAGCCAAGCACTGTTAATATAACAAAGCAACTCAAAGACAGTATTTTCATTCTTGATGTCTTCTGCATTTTGTGGAAAAAGAAAAAAATATCTTAAGTTTTTCTGTAGTTTTCTACAATCAGGAGTGATATGCAGTCAGGTTTTCTCATAATTTAATCAGTTTTAATTTAATATGGTTGTGCTCAGTATCACTAGATATACTTTGTATTTTATTAAACAATAAGATGAAAACATCCTGTACAGCTATTATGCAATCTTATTTTAAACATTTACATGTTCCAGTGTGTCCCGGTTTAGGGCAAATNGAAAGATAGGAAGTTTAAGGTTTTTTTCGTAAATTTTTATGCTTCAGTTCTTCTTCCACTATTCCATGATGATTTTGTAAACACAGGTCAAGTCTTTTTGGTTTTTTTTAATACGTTGTCACCCGTATAACTAATGTGTCCCATAAATCCTCCCTATGCACTAAGAATGACTTCTCTAAAGTGAAAAATGTATTAGACATAGATACAACAATAGATACACTACTTTTCTTTACTATAAAAACTTAAAATCAAGTCTGTTCTATGGCTTGAATTGTTAAAAAAGTAAAGCAAGCAACAGTACATTTCTCACAAAAAAAACCCCAAACAAAACCTAAAACAAACAAAAAAAATGGTCTGACCAACAAATAAGAAGGCAGTTTCAGTTTCCTTACTTGAAATTGAACATAACATTTGTCATAACATTCAGAAATTTTAAACTATTTTTAAAAGATTTTTACAATTCCAGTGGTGGAGTCATAACACTAGAGTGAAAAACAACCACAGTTTTTTTTTTGTTCATCTACTTGAGAATTGATTAGACAGGATGGCAAGGAAGGATAAAAGATAAATTGCCACTTTTTCATAACAATATAGGATTAAAAAAATTAGGATTGGATTAGATTAAGAATTCAACCTAACATTCAGAACAGCTCATGTCTTTTTAGAAACAATAAATCTAAACAGAAATAACTTCTAATTCTAAGTATACACCATTCTGATTCTAAGTATACTCCAAAATAAATGCTTGTGTGAAAAAAATATGCTTAGTGGCGTTTGATATCACTTGGAAATATGAAAGTGCCTTGGAAATCTACAAAGTGACAATTAGATATATTAGTCTAGCTTTTAAATAATATTATGTATTACCTATTCCTATATATTATCTATTATTATATCATCTATTCCTCTTACTATGTGTGAATAAATGAATGAAATGTAATCAATTTATAAT
>WBMY01005602.1:14958-27259 GCA_013397315.1 Donacobius atricapilla
TTTATCTTATTGCATGATCTTACATATGGACTTCTTACCTGACTATTAATTTCATTAACTGGATACTACAGTCAAAGTAAAAGCAAGAGAGAAGCACACCTTAATTTCTTCCACAGTTCTGTAAAACTTGAATCAGTTTTCATGGTTCAGGCAAACGCGTTTCAAATACTTAAACCTAATAGGGTTTTTTTGCTTTCCTAGGTATGCTTTTAAATTTCACATCTTAACTAAAACCTCAAATGATACAGCCAACACCTCTTTGTTTGGTTTAGTCTGCTTTCCATCACATGCAAGTTAAAAATATAGCTAAGATAAATCACTCATAACTTGTCAGGGAAAAATATTGAGAAAGTCCCTGACCTTCATTGAAATATGGAATTGGAAAACAGGGCATTCAAAACACAATGAACAAAAATAAAACCCAGAACTCCTATTTCTACCTACAGCATTCTAAAATGCTGCTTAACGTCAAACATGAGTACATGGATATATCCAATGTTTTGCTTGGTAGCTGCCTTGAAAACATGTATGCTCAAGTTTTTGGGGACTTCCCTGTCACTGAGATTGACATGATAGAAAGAAAAACAAAGAAAAAGATTTATGACTGCCCTTTATACAATGGGGTTTCTAGCCAGACATATAATTTTTTTCCTAACCCACATTTTTCTTTTTCTCTGTGTTTTTTTTATTTCTTCTGTCACTGTTAAAATAATCGATATGCAGCAAAGATAGGCTAAAATTGAAGTGTCTGTCACTTGCCTGAAATCTTGCAGTATCCTCACAGTTCATACAATTAGGATTTTTTTTTTTTTTTGGAGCATGTTCAGGGATTCTGACCCATGATGTACAATTGCAATTTGCAATAAATGCCTGGCAAACTTGTAATATTCTTGGGATATGAACACAAAAAATGACTTTGCCACATCTGTTAGTTTTCTGACCCTCTTTCTAGTGTATCACATTTGTATATGCCAGAACAAAATTCAAGTCAGACATATTTTGTCATGGGTCTCATTGTAAAGCCATGCAAAATATGTTCTTAGAAATTTTATGTCATTTATATTCTCTGTATATAGTGGTCTATATATTTGTCACAGAATACTATCTTCATTTCCAATATTTGTTCAAGAAATAGAAAAACAGTCTTTGAAATTAATTGAAATCCATCAGAGCTTTTCTTGAGCTTCTAGCTTATATTCTTTAGAAAAATGCTTACCCAAGCCATCTAGGGAATGCTACAGAAAAAGGTATTAGGACTAGGTAATTTCTTTGCACAAGAAATGTCATTATAGCAGTAAACATCATTATTGCAGTAAACATCTACAATTTCCAAATAGGATTAAAAATAAAATATATAAATAATTTGTACTGGTAAAAATTCATTCTGAATTAGACTTTTTCCTTCTGGTTTGTAATAATAAATAGTCAGTTCTTAATAGAAAAAAAACCCCTCTCTTTCATCACCCCTTGAACTTTCTTTGAAATTGGCATATTTCCACAGAACACTTCTAGTCATTCAACATTTTTAGACAGGAAAATCATCTCCCAAAAAGTCTCTGGCATATTCTAGAATGCAGCGACTTATTGTCTGTCTAGACCAGACAAGCTCGTTAAAGGTGGGATTAAAACTACACTCAGACATGATGAACATTTAAAGAGCTAGCTCTTGTGGAAATATGGTGGGTTTTTTTTTTTTTTTCTGCTTAGTCATCTAAATTGTCTGTGGCAATCTTAAAGTATTAGGATTTTTATTTCCCTTCATGATACCTTGACATATATTTCTTTCCTGAAATATATAATAATGCACTGCAAATCAGATCTGGAAATTACAGAGAGATAATGCTTAGAATAGGAATTGTTTAGTTCAGTGAGGCACCCATTCCCCAAAGACAGCTATTTTAAAATGAATTTTAATTATTCATTCTAAAGCAGCCATCCAGTTCCGGAGTGCAGCCATAAAATATTCAAAACTTAGTATGAGGAATGACAAATGAAAGTCTTGTACTGTACTTTAAAAGTGCATATCTAACTTCAGAGTTGCTACTGAAAGTATTACTCACTACTGATTCTTAGGTATAAGAAATTATATATATCAGCTATACCAGAATTATAAGAGGAGCCTTAAGTCTTAACTATTTAAATATGAAGCTACTAATACAATTTCTTCCTGAAAGAAGTAGAGGCATAGAAGGAAGGAAGTATGTGCCATTCTGAGCATATGCAGTAATTTTATTACTACATCAGATCTCTAGAACTTCTAAGATTTCTGATCTAATTTTCCCCTATCTCTGGGACTTAAGGTAAGTTTATTACACTCTGCTAGTGCCATAGCTTTTCTCTGATGACGCAGGGATTACAATCATGCAGGGCTTTTGTCCAACAAGAATTTTGCATTTCTGAGCATGAAAGAAGTTGAGTTCTTAAATCCAAATAAGTACTTTATTTAGAACATCGGACATGCCATATGGTTTCAGAGATATCTTGTTCCTGCTTTCTGTCCCATTGAAAAACAGTTATTTTAATTTCTGATTTAAGCACAGTGACAAAACACAGTTTTCATCTTAAATTTTGTGAAAATATGAAACAGGAAAAAAATAATACATCAAGACAGTCCTTGCCACCAGCATTGAGAACAATTTGATTAATAGCTACAGGATATTTTATGTTCTCTGAGAGCAAATATTTTGCCTATGGGTTAACATGAAATTGGATATCTTCAATCTAGGTTGATGCTGATAAGAGCAGAAGAATAGAGAAACACTAGCGTTACAAGTTTAGTCATTCCTCTTTTTCTTTGCTTCCAGAGATGTATGGATGACTAAACTGGAGTGATCACTCTAATTCATTTTTTCAAAAAAAAATCCATAGAAACACTAACATAAGTAGCATGTTTTAATTTAAAATATTTTTATTTGTCAATACGTATATAAATAGAATGCTGGTAAAAAGGATTTACTAAGATCAAATCAGCTGCCTCTGCACATGTGGATTAGTGTCTGGAATGAGAACAGAAAATGTCTCTTAATTCCTGTATTGAGATTTACTGTGTTTTGATTAAAAAAAATAATAACAATACCCAGAAAACCACAAGAGTCATTCTCGCTGTGGGCAGTAGGGGACAGAATATTTCAGGGAAGGGTATTCTTATTAATATATATCATTGGATGGAAAAAAAACCCAAAAAATATACAACTTTGCATCCCAGTAGTGACTTTCTAGCATATTTTTACATAAATTAATATAGACGAAAAGGTATGACCAAAAAAATAAATAAGGAATTTTTGCTTTGTCTCATAAATCATTTAATCAATTGACCTAATTGAAAAAATAGTCAGGGAAATCTGGGTAACACACTTTCATCTAATACTGATAATGTGAGAGGATATTTTAGATAGAATTATATCATCATGTTGATTTCCAGAAATTATTTCATAGAGTTGAAGTTTTAATATATTGCTGTCAAAGTAAATGTTGATATTATAATTAAATACTGTTTCACTTGGTGTGGAGAATAATTTTTTTGAAAATAATCAAAGGAATACAAACATTTATCTCTAATATATCAAGATTTATTTGAAATGAGATAAACACAATTTTAAAATGTTCTGGCATTCTGGAACCATTTTTTTAGCACAACATTATAATTTTTAAATCACATTAAACCATAATGGTTCCACGATTGCTCTCTGTAACTATATATTTTCACTACTTGGAAGTAACCTGTCTTGCCCAGAGAGAGAAAAGCTCCTCTTTGTGAACAGTTCATGACCTTAAAACTAATATTGAAAAGGGTTTGCCTATTTTCTTCAAAACATCTACCTATTGTTTGTAACTCCTCCCTTGATTTCAGTGCAAATATGCAATTTTGAGGCAATACTCCTTTTTTCTTTTTCTTCACCAATGTTTCTGATAGAGAATTTTGGATACCTATATACATTGTTCTAGTTTATTTTAAAAAAAATATATTAGTGGTAAAAAATTATTTCAGCTTGCTTATGTACTAAACTTATAATTTAGTTTTGCTTTTTTCCACTCTATTTCAGTGTTTGACTTTGTTTCGTTTTGTTTTGTTTTGCTATATAGGAATATGAAATATTCAGTAGTTTGGGCCATTGTCTTCTTTTTCTTTTTTTAGTTCTAATCCTGTTTTTGTGGCCCAGAAGCTGTAAATGTATTAGCTCTGACCACACTAGTTTATTTTATTCACTTATGAAGTCCTTCCTTAAAAGTAAAGCTAAAGGTTGAGAGGTGATGTACTAAGAACACTTGGTGAATCAGACTCATCATTGCAGCATGAATATCCTTGATAGACTTTTGTTGATTCTTGTAAAACTTTACGTATTTTCTGATTACTTAGGGAGACAGTCTAATGAACTAGAGATTCACAGCAGTACATTGTGTCATCTATGTCTTCAGACCAGTTATTTTGCTTGTGAGAAGCAATTTCATGTTTTACATAGTTGTACAATTTATAGGTCTTTTGAATGTAGATGACTCTTTCTTTTATGCTTTGTATCAGAGAAAAGTTTCTAATAATATTTGTGAATTATAGAATCATCATAAGCAGTTTGGTTAATATAATGGTCAAAAAATAATCTTCATGTCATGGTTTAGGAATAGTATTCCTCAATTTAGTACTCCCACTGAGACTCTCCGAACAACATGCTGCTCATTCCGTCCCCCTCCTCTTCCTTCCCTGTGGTGGGATGGAGAGGACAATAGGAGGCACAAGAGGCAAACATAACGGGGTTGAGATGGGAAGAGCTTACTGGAAACAGCAAGAAAGGAAAATCAACAGTGACAGTGATTCACATGCAAAATGTACACCACAGAGCAGCCCTGCTACCTTGACTGGAAGAGACTCCTCCCCCTTTGCCCCTGGCAATGATGAGAGGTGTTACAGGCTAACATCTAAGTCCTAGATATGCCATCTGCTGATTACTGCAAAAATTAACTCTGTCCTGGCTGGAACCAGGACACTTGGAAATAAAAATTATTCTTAGTTAGAGCAATAAACCAGATTAATTTGATTAAAAGTCTTCATAGTTTTACTTATATCCAGGACCTTCTCATCTTTCAAATCTTCAGCTCTGTAATAAGTACATTGCAAACATTCTGGAATTTTTTATTCAAACAAGTCCTTTTCGTCTCTTACAGTATTCATTGGGTATGGAGGGCCGATTTCCTCATGTACCTGTATGAATATGCCTATGTCTGTTCCGGGTTGCTCAAAGCCATGGAATGGGCCATTTATCCATGTGTCAGCCATCCATTCTATAAGAGATCACATCTCATCTTGAGATGCCTCTCACTCTAATTTCAAAGCGAAAAAATTTGCACAGAACATTTGCATAATTGTCATAGACTAAAAATAGCTAAATTTGGTGAGATGGATCCAATATTTGTACTTTGGTTATCAGACCAAACCCATATCCGTTCGAATCCTCTGGGTTTTAAGAGATTCTAGACTGTAAGGGTCCAGGTCTAGACTCTGGACCCTTACAGAATATTGATACTAGAAAATCATAGTCTGAAATTCTTTATTCAGTGTTAATCTTCCTTAGGATTAAGCTCTTCCCTCTGCAGAACTTTTGGCCTAATATCAACTCAGTAAGACATTTCTGTACTTTTTAGAGAATTGCAAAAAAATTTAGGGACCTCTGGAGGTCAGCAAGTCAAAATTCTACTCCAAACAAACCATTTAAATCAATCAGCTCATAAATAATCATCCCCAGCCTCTATTTTTGTTGCTCTGACTTGCACTGTAATGCTTTCAAGAGAAATCAAAGCTAAACAAAGCCTTTGGAATTTATGCAGTTCACATTTATTACAAAGTAGTTAGGTTGCTATGCGTAATAATCAATGCTTTCTGCATGTGACGAAGTCTAAGTTTCAGCAAGTTTCACTTATAAGACTAAGTCTTCTGACCTTCTTCTGCCAGCTAAACTGTGTGTTTCTTGTGTCCTTTGTTGAAAAAGGCTCCCATGGAAGGCAGTCTGTCACCCTGTCCTACATATCCGCTACCCATTCTTGTACGAAATTATTAGTTGTCCTGCGATGCCCAGTCCTGGGGGTGGTCAGCAGCTGCTTGTCACAGAGGTGGTACTAAGAGTCAGTGCTTTGTGTGACATTATCCACATTTTCTCAACAGAAAAGGAATATTCTGTTTTGATGACCCCTGGATGACTTCATTCATTTTACCAGACATCGTCTATTCGTAGTACAAAGTGCAGATCCTGATCTGTACTAAGGTTCTACCAATAAAGGACACTTCATAAAACTAAAAGGAATCTACAGCCCTACACATACCCCAGACCATCATGATTTTATTTTCCTTTTGGTAACCCAACCCAAATATTGGAAAGTTTTAGACAATTATATAAATCTGACCTTTTAAACACAACCTATGGATTCACAACACCACTTCAAAACAGGGGAAAATGACTTCCTGGAAATCTGATTTTTAAATCTTTCTTTAAGATTCATTTTGCTCAGTGATTTGTGACATAGCACTATTCAGAGCATAGAAATGCGCCACTCTGACACCTGCTTTCTGTAGAAAGTTTCTGGATTAAATTATTTTTATAAATGCAACATTTTTGTATTTTAGAGATAAGAAAAAATATTTTTAAGGTAGAAATCTTCGACAACAACGCACCACAAAAAAAGTCCTCAGAGAAAAAAATACAAAAATAGACATCTGTGTAGTTACTAATTATTGTGGAAATGCAATAGTTTCTAACAGATTAAAATCTAGTGTCTTTTGTCTAAAAGCAGGAGTCTTAGAAATAGAGGTTAGATGCATTTCAGAAAGTGAGAATCAGAGAACAATTTTTAAGTGCCTGATATGCTGAGCTTTGCAGTTATTGCATGTAAAATACTTGAAGAACCTCAGAGGTATATAAAAATATGGAAAGTTATGTTCTCTACTTAATTACAGAGTCAGTCTTTGTGTCCATACCCATGGCACTATTTTAAGAGTAGTAATTTGATACGGACTTGAAATTGCTGACCTGCATCTGCTCAAGACCAAGACTTAAGAAGTAAATACGCCTAGGAAAAAGCATTAATTAGGAAAGGGATAAATTTTTAAAGTTATTCCTGGTCAGGAATCTACTACAACAGAAGTGAGACAGAGACCAGTGTTCTGATTCAAACTACTTTATAAGAGCTATTAAATTTACTGCTGAGACTAGCAAACCTGATAAGGCTTAACTGGAAAAGGTTTCCCAGTAGGGTGTTCATCTGTCCATTAATCACCCTTTATATGAATTTAGGTAAGTCACTCATGGACACGCAGGGACTAAGTTTTTGATCAACGTGTTATTGATCTCACCATTGCATTTTAACTCTACACAACTCAAAAATACTGATATTACATCAGTTTTTCTTTTGTCATTCAGTTATCTCACTAGAATTCAGATATTTTTATGTAAGAAAAGGATTATAAAATATCAGTTTTCTTGTATATTTTCCTTTTTTTTTTTTCAACATGTTTCCAGAGAAGTATGTTTGTTTAAGAAAAGGGTTATGGTAAGGAAATTTAAAAGTGAAAAGAATATCTAAGTAAGTTTAAATTCTCCTGGCATGTGGAATTCTAATGTACAAATTTCAATGTAAATGATGAGATTCACTTGAAAGCATACTGATATATTTCTATATTTTAAAATATTTTATTTTATATTTTATTTCTAAATCTTTCTTGAAATTTGTATTTTACACTAAGTTTTATTTGTTAGGATGTCAAAGTTTCTTTACTGTTCCCTTCTGATGTCTTGTGATACTTTTATTTTTTCCAGCTTACAGTTCAATTTTACATCAGGATATTTTTCACAAAAGCAAAATTCTCTGTCATTTTTTGAGACTTCACATTTGACTTCATTGGCAATACAGTGAATTGTCCAAACTGTCATACTGGGGCAATGACAAGAGGAATAAAATCGCTTCCTTTCTGACTCTCTGAGATGAAACTTCTATTGCCTAAGATCTCTTTCTGCTATGCAGCACTCAATACTTTCATGCTTTATCACTCTTATCTGTTTCTTTTCATAGCAAAACCATTGTCCTTGTTAGACATTTGCTTCTCTTGGAAATCGTTCTCAAGCATGTATGATTAAAATAAAATAAAAAAGCTTCTTTTGCTCCTGTTACTTTGGGGAATGTCTAATAATTTTCATCCCAATTCTGACTATGCAAATTTGTACAAAGAAGTAGGGAAAATAAGTTTTACCTGCGTTAGAGATGTCCTGCTTTCTAATTAACTTACTTGCTCCATTCCTTGTTGCTATTGCTGATGCTGAGTATCAGTAGTATTGTCTGTTTATCAAAAATTATAAATCTAAACTCTGCTTGTAAATACATGACCCTATTTCTGTATCTAAATTAGATTCCCCTTTTTTCATCATTGAGGTGCAGATGTCATTTCATACTGAAGTACAGATTTATCTAGATCTGAACTAATGCCACTGCTTGCCTTAATAAACTGTTAGGTTTAGGGTTTTTTAATTGGGTGCAAGTGTTTGTCCTGGTTCCTAGATAAAAGATCCTAGCCAAAATCACAGAACGTTTGGTCTATTTGCTTCAAGCAGTAACAGCAACTATCTTTAAGCTCAGTTAAAGCTTTGCAGAGTGGAAAGAGAATTTCCGGGCAATCTCATATCCTTGCCTGTGCCACAGGCAATAAGAAGTGTAAATGGGGCATTCAGCAAATCATCTAGTGAGCATTTAAACTAATTAAAATGTGATGAAGACTGTTTAGAAGTTCTCAATTTATAATTTATATTGCAGTAAAAGTGAAAAATATTAAAACAGCTTTTCTAAGAGTAGCTTCACAGATTTCACAGTGGTATATTTCCCCTCTGTCTAACAACTACTTTTTTTTTTTTAATGTTATCTGGAAAGAAATTGATTAGAAATTATATGTTAGAGCTGTGTCATCACAGAATACAGATTGAAAGTCTGCTTGGAAAATGTGAATATTTGGAAACCTTGGAATATTTCCTTCAAAAAGGAGAAAAATGGCAGAGCTGCCATTTTTTTAGAGCAGCTGCATATTTATATCCCTAAAAGCCCTCAAATTGGATGAATTACTGTTTTGTAATATGAGGACTCTAGGAGACAGTATTGAACATAATCTACATGGAAAAACATTCAAAGAATGTAAGCTTTTAGACATTTGCTTGCTCTTTATGCTTTTGTTCTTCAATTTCCAAATTTTATAAATCTTTATTCTCTTTTTTTAAGAGAAACCATAATGCTTTCTGGGGGAAAGAAGAAAGAAGAAAGAAGAAAGAAGAAAGAAGAAAGAAGAAAGAAGAAAGAAGAAAGTAAGAAGAAGAGATTAATGATATATTCACTCAGGTCAGAGTCTTGAAAGTATCCCCTGCTCTGGAAACACTGGACAATATGCCTGTGAACACTCAGAGAAGTCATACCTTCTCAGTGTCCCACTTCAAGAAATTTAAAACTATGTAGTAATGTAGAGCATAAAGGACTATCAACGAAACCCCAGAAGTATTTATTTTGCAGAAGAAAGGAAATATATTTTGGGGAAGGAATAGGAGCAGGGCAGGGCAGGGCAGGGCAGGGCAGGGAATCTGTACATCTTGAGCATCTTAGATTTGACTTAACTGCAAAAGAAACTTACTCTTCAATGTAAGTTCAGAAGCTTAAGCTTCAGTGCAGCTGGTGTTGCTAAGAATCAAAGCTGAAATGCCCAGAAAAAGATTTAAAATATTTTTCTCCCTCTTGAGATAGGTGCTTTGGTTATTTTTTCCTGTTGTCATATGTTCACCTGTCCATATTTGATCAAAGAAAGATGGATAACGTTTAAAATCAAAATGGAGTTTTCCCCCATTAAGTCAACAATCTGGAGCCAATAAGCCTGCTAATATCCTTTAATTTCTGTCACTTTAGTGACTTCTTATTCCCTTGTTTACCTTTTAAACTGTCTTACTTTAATGAAATTACCTCCCTCCAAGGCAATTTGCTCCCATTCACAATGTTAAATCATATTAGTCCTTTTGCATACAGCTTCATATCATGCTATTCCAGAAGCCACCTTTCTTAGATTATTCCAGGCCTCTAATTCACCTGTTTTCTGAATGTTGTAAAATCAAACTCAAATGGCAGTGAATGTGTTCTGAGTATGGTTGCTTCTTAGGTGCCATGGCATTCATTTCTGTAGAGAAACAGATTAGACAAGCATGAATTTTAAATAATTTTGAGATTATTATAAAATGCATTATGTACTTAAGGAATTGAAGAAATGTTGATTTTCTGCTAGTTGCAAACACCCGTCTCTGATAAATTTAAATAACTTTAATAGTACTTTTTTTCTGTAAGTCAAAAATTATTTTAAAAAATACCCTCATGATTTTTGGGCTAAGATCAATTTTCTGTACTCCACTGATTTTTACTCCTACCTAAAACATTATTTTTGTCTTTTGTTTCCTACAAATTTATTGCTCTTTCATTTTTTTTCCTGCAAAATAATTCTTTGCAATTTATGAATTTAATCTTTCCAACACATATGAAGCTATTTCATTGCAAAAGCTTACCAACAAACCCCCCAAAAAACTAAAACCAAACAAATGCATTCTTCAGAAGGCTGTACTCAAAACTCTGGATTTTGGAAGTACACTTGGTCTTTTGTATCTTATGGATTCTACTTTTTAAGAAAAACATTGAACACATTTATTTTTATCACCCTCACTGTGCTAGTATTACCACAGACACCAAACTGTGGCTTCTCAGAGAGTTTTCATCCTCCAGTGAGGGCATTAGTTGATTTTCTGAACACAATAAACCATTTTGTGTGTGTAGGATGGGGAGAGCATGAAGACACTCTGCTGCTTCATCTCACCCTGTAGTTCCTTCTCACTTCTCCTTCTGCATCTTTGAACTCTAGGACCATGTATGAGGCATTTAGAATTAGGAAAGTTTTAGTCTATTAATTTATCTTTCTTTCCTTTTATGTTTCTTTCTTCCTTTCTTTCTCATAAGCCCTGTCCTTCTATCACTACCAATTTAAACATGCAGTTTCTCCTCACAATGATTCCTTGTGCCTGGTAAAGCACAATTAAGTGCCTTATGATTAAATCATTTAGATTGAGAATATAACAGTTGGTAGAAACAAGCAGTAGGCTAACAGACTTGTTTGCTCTCTGACCTGGTGAAAAGGATAACTGAGTTTTGGCCATCTAATTTACAGGGGAAGAACTTAGATCTGGTTAATGAGAACAGAGGGCATTGATTAGAAATTCCTGCTTATAGAAGTATCTGTCAGTTATCGAGACACTTAAAGAGCATAATCAGTATTGTATGATAATCAGATGCTATATTCAGTTTTTCAGTATAAAATAAAAAAATCAGTACTGAAAATTTTGAAGTTCTCTATCTCAATTATCATCTCATAAGCCATAGAAGTTTTGTTTGAAAGGAAGTTCTAGGCATCCACTGGTCCTACCCTGCTCAGAGCAAGGGACAACTTTGAAATGACACCAAATTTCAAAGTCAGATAATATTGTTCAGGATCATATATATCCAACTGTTAATATCTCCATGGATAAAAATTACATAAACTCACTGAGCCTCATTCAAATACTTGATCACTCTTATGCTAGAATTATTATTTTTAATATCTGATTGGAATTTTCCTTGTTCCAGCTCGTAGTCCTTGCCTCATGAACTTTCATTCTGAACTAAGAAAAATTTGTATCCATCTTCTCTGTATCACACCATAAAGCAGTCAAAGGGTACTTTGTCAGAATTCTAAAGTCTCTTGTGATGTGCTCAGGGTCTTCTTTGGTGTCAAAAAGTTGTTGGTGTCACATTAAAAAAAAAAAACAAAACAGTTTAAAAACCAGATAAGTCTTGTCAATGCCTCTGCAAGCATTTTGCACCTGAATTCCTGGCACATAATAAACCTCCTAAGACAGATAATATGGCTGACAGATGAATGTCTCAGTCCACTGTCTTCCATTGTTTTCTGTGCATGATGACAGGTGGACTAAGCTGAAGCAGCTCTGATTTTTCCTGAGGAAATTTGCTTATTTTCAGCTGTTCCCAGCAGCCTAGACCTACTTTGTTAATGCATACCTGGAAGTGAAGGAGTCTTCCTCCTCACGCCAATTTTGGGGTCATTCATCCCAAAGAATTGTTTGAGTGCATCCTCCAACTATTCTTTCCTGCATGCAATATGGTTTTCACAGTGGGGTTTGTTTTGTTTTTGTTTGGGTTTTTTGTTTTTCTTTTGGGGTTTTTTGGGTTTTTTGGTTTCTATTTTTTTGGTTTTGGGGGG
>WBMY01005602.1:27291-45310 GCA_013397315.1 Donacobius atricapilla
TTTTGGGGGTTTTTTTGTTTTTTCTCTAGAAGGGTCACTTCAAAGAATCTTCTCATTTTCTGCTTTCTCTTTCTTAAGTTGCAATGTCTTCCGGCTTACCATCATTGTTCTATCACCCAATGGCTCAGGATCTGGGCAGAGGCATATCCCTTGTGGAGCTACCTCTGGGACTCCAGCTGGCACTTGGGAGTGAGCACTGTGAAACATTATCTTTTCCCATGGTTATAAGGCTGAGCAGAGTTCCCATGACCCCAGAGACCTTATCAACTCTTAGACAGAGCTCAAATCTCTCAGCCTTACTACCAAATCGCTCTACCATTGTCATGGCTGCTGCTGCTGAACAAGAAGTGTTCTCGCACCTCCCACTATGGTTTCTAGGGTGCCCATGTTCCTCCAGCTCAAAAACAGTTCAAATGAGTCAAAGGCATACTCACTTCTTCATGAGGAAACAGCAGAGGCATGTCCTCCTTTTCTGTCTTCAACAAAGACAAGCTACTCTTTCTCAGTTGCTGTTGTACAAACATGCTAGTCAGCTCAATCTTTTGAATTTTCAATCCCATAAAATTAATAATCTGATCTTTGATGTCAACAGACTTCATACGGTAAAACAAAAGTGTATAGGCCAATCAGACAATGTGGCTGAATTAACATCTCAATTATTTAAATTCCTCCAGAATTGACTGCACATTAGGTATTCAAAGTTCTCACTCAATTCTTATATTTATCCATTAAAAATAATAATAATAATGAAAGATTCTTAGCCTGTTTCTTGCAGCCTGTGTTGCACAATTCCCTCTGCATTTGTCTTTTATTTTTCCCTTGCACATCAGGCAATAATTTCCGCCCTTATACCCCTCAGAGCACCATGAATGTAGTAGTGGTTTCCCTAAGAATTGCATTTCCCACATATATCTCTACAGCATTATCTTTTAATCTACATTAATAATTTATTTTAAAATAACTTAGTTATAGTGTCCTAACTGGGGTGAGAGTTTCCCTTGTAGTGAGATTCACAAAGCAGTAAGAAAGAAGTAGAATGCAATAGAGCAGTTCTTGCCTCTTTGAACGTTTCCCCTGGTTGGACACACTCTTGCTTGGCAGCTGGCACGAACTGTACAATCATTCAGAAAGCAGCTGCTCATTGTTCCTTTGCAAGGCTGTACTGGCTCACATGGAGCACACAGTGACAAAGGTGCTTCTCCAGGTATGAAGTCCTCTGGACAATGTGAGCAGCAGATTCAAGAAACACGTTTCATTCTTTTATCTAAAATAACTCATTTTAATAGTCATTTGTTTAGAATGTGGAAACGTTGGCAGGAATCCTCACACATCTCTGCACTGGGGTACTTAATTTAAGAATTCTAAAGGATATTCTAAATTTAAACTAAAAAAAAATAAGTAAAAATGGGTTCATTATCAAATGCACACACACATATATATGTGTATATATATGTACGCATATATACACAGACACAAGGCCAGACACAAAGTGTGCGCTCAGTAAGGTATACATCATGTTGATAAATTTAAGCATGTTTTGAAAGTGCTTGTGAAACTTACATTTCAATTCACTCTGCCATAAAGTCATTTATACACAGAAAGTCAGACTAGTGCATGTCATTGTGTTGTTTTACATCTCCTGTTCAGAGATTTTTTAATTATATTTTGCATATTTTATTTAAAAAATCATTATTTTGTATACATCATTGTCAGAAGGTACGTCAGAAATTCTACAGCATATGATAGATTGGGTTTTCTTTGCATTTTAACAGTAATTGTGTTGTCTGAAGCATTTTTTAAATTATGTCAGAATACAAGACTGATGTATGTGATGCAAGTTGACAAATGCTGTTTGCATCTCAGAAATCAGTAATAAATGTATTTCAATAGTTTTTTTGATGAACATGGAAGCAGTCCATTGTCCAAAATAGTATTTTGTCTTGATAAAGCACCAAAACAAATCCTATCCTCATCATAAGGTTACATTATAAAAATAAGCAGAGCTAGTGGAAGAAACTTTTAACTAATGGAAAATGTATGAGTTTCATAGACCAATCTTGAATTTTCCATGATTTCCAAAACATCTGAAGAATCCTTTGCAATGTAAGATAATAATAACAATCACAATCACAACATAAAGCAGAACGGTGTAATTATAAGATGCTGTTTCAAGTTTCAGAGTTCTTTGTCTTACAACCAAGCACACAAATTAGTGCAAATCAGTTCTGCTAAAGACTTCACTGAGTATTTTGATCTATTTTTTTCCCATATATTTTGTTTGTCCAATTCTGATAGACATGAGTGATATTTGGCATTCTGGCCTAAATACAGCAGAGATTGGTTTCTAGCAGTTACTTTTACGGTCTACCATATTAATATAATAGAGAATATTGTTACATTCAGTACCTGGAAAAGTGTTACCTGTCTGAACTTTTTTTCTACTCAAGGTTGATCAAAGGATAAAAAAAGGTCTCTTTCATCTAGAGTTAGGCCCCATTATTTAAACTCATAGATTTAACTATCTACTTTGTATGCAGGAAGTAGGGATAAATCTCTCTGAATACTACTTCACTGCGTAGGATTTTTAAATTGCATTGTGAATGTGTTATGTATTGTTCACTTCTTTTTTATTTTCATAGTATGTTGCATTAATACCTTGGATATTGGTTGTTCTGGCCATAGTTCCTACAAGATGGTAGTCTTCCTTCCCAACATTAGGATGATTCAGCACCCTGGGAGTTCCCAGAATACCAATTATCTTGAACTTCTATACACTTCACCTGATATCAATCTGTTATATCGTGAACATAATTTCATCTTCATTTTTAAAACTAGAAATAAGAATTGCAACTCTTTCCCTAATAGACTTATCCTACTTTTACCCTTTCATCTGTTCATTTAATTCCTAAGTGACATACTGTATTATGTCAAGCAAGTCACATCGCTGTTTGTTATATCACATTACAATAGTTAATGCATTTTGGCAGGTATAACCCTTTGGGCCCATCAGTCACTGAATTATGTTCTTTATAAACTTCTTTATAATTCTGTTCATGGTATGCTTCTTCTTGTAATGAATGCAAAATTGTTTTTGGCCAAGAAGTAAGCACATTGAAAAGAGGACAAACAGTAAGTGACTGAAAAACTTTTGGAATAATTGAAAAGGTTTTCTGAAGGAGAATGCATTTCCACAATAAAATTGTTAAATTTTTGATAGCTCCTGTGATTATTGTTTTATATTGTATTTCAAATGCTCATTTGAATGACCAATTTATATTTGGAGCAATTTAGATTTAACATATTAGTATTGAATATTTCAAGTGAAATTTTTAAATGGGAGCATGGCTTCAGAAGCAGAGGGAAAAAAGCCAGAGTCACTGTATTTCTCCTCTTAGTGTTAAAGTGATGCATAAAAATAAAAAATCTTTCTTCACAAACGTATACTGATAATACACAGTTGTTAATAAATGATAGCCATCAAGACATTTTAACTGCCACCTGCCACTCAAAACAGATAATTAAATATTTCCTCAGAATTTTTATGCTCCTATAAAAGGTTTTGTTATATTTCAGAATTTCTAAGGAACAGGAAGAAAGTTAAAATTATGTTAGCACTTTAAAGATGGATGATAGTGATCAGAACCACATTAATAGAATGACTGATAGCAGTGGGCTAACCACATCCAACAACTATGCACTCACCAACTACTTGCTTACTCTTGCCCAATAGGACGGTGGAGAGGATTGTAAGGCAAAAGGAAGAAACGCTTCTGGATCAAGACACAAATAAGTGAAGGGTAAAAAAAGTTAAAAAATTGCTACAAAGGTCACCCCTCACCACTTCCCGCTAGCAGGCTGGCTTCCAGATGATCCCCAAACACAGACTACTTTAGAAAAATTACAGCCCTGCCTAGTTTTATAGCTGAGAATGATATCATATTGCATGGAATATGTCTTTAGACATTTCAGATCAGCTGTCTTCCTGTCTGTAGACTCTCCAAATCTTTTGTCTGCTAGCAGCCTTTTCATGCACAGAGGCAGAGTGAGAAATAGCAAAGGTCTTGATGCTGTGCAAGCACTGTTTAGCAAAAGTAGTGTTATAAGCAGAGATCTGGCGACCATCACCAAATTGGCTTCTATGAAGAAAATTACCTCTATTCCAACCACTCCCAGTACATTGATACTGCATTCAAGCAGTATAAAATAATGAAGCATATTCTCATCATATGATACTATCATCTAAAAAAGTGTACCAGAAGACAACACACACATTTCTCATAAAAATATCAGATACCCTCAGTTTGAAGCAGGGGTAACTAAAGAAAGACACCGATAAAGGCCTATATACAGCAAGGAAACAGCATATTTTTAATATATCCAGATAAATGCAAATTCACACAATAGGGAACAAGAATATTAATAATGTCCAATGAATCCTCAGCAGATTAATGGCCCAAAAATAAGAAAAGAATTTGACAATTATACTAGGTGGCACTTAAATACTTTTTTCTATTAGAACAGGTGAAAACGAATTAAGCAAATATTTTATATGATCGTAGATGTAGATTCCCAGAGTCCAGAAAACAGATGGATTCATTGGAATAGGTTTAAAGAATACATACTTCATACTTATTTAAAGGACTGAAATGTTCATCCTTTTTTACCTGATTATAGAGAAGGTATATGGAAATTCTAATTGTGGATTAGAGCTGCCTGCAACATTCCAGGAAAACGTCTGGGTATAAGAGCTGAGTAACTGAACTTGCCCTAAATATCAAAATTGAAGTTTTATGTTATTAACATCTTGAAATTTTAAGTGAATCTCAATTTTAAAATAATCTACATGGAAAAGGAAATAGACATAATTTTAACCAATCCAGAATTCATTTTGGAATAAAATGCTAACTAAAAGATCTTAAAGTAGGATTTGCAAGACTGTAAACAAATATTCAAATATTTGTATTCATTATGACATACTAACACAGGCAGAGTAACACAAAGACTGTGCCAAAATCCTGGTTGGATCTAGTCTGGAACTGTGTACCACAGTGCAATATCCTATAAATTTTGCACGTGTTTGGGGCACAAATATTTGGCTACACCTATGGTCTGCAGTAGAAAATGGCTGTTAATTTTCATACCACATGATACTGTAATTAACCCTTCCTGGTTTTGAAAATTTTTCTTCCAGTAAATGTTGCAGTGCCGTATGATTGACTCAGATTGACGGAGTATATATACCTGCCTGCAATTTATCAGCTGCAAAAATACATTTAATTAATGCATTTTTGTAAAATATAGCTTGGTGGGTACCTGGCAGCAAGAAAAGTTTAACTCACAGCAGTCTGCATCTTCACCACTGATCTGCATCAGTCTGCATCACAAATTTCACCAAGCTAAGCTTTACAGTTCAATGCAGCCTCAAGCTTTTAGAAGTAAAGGAAGCACAAGGTCAAACAGCTTCCAGAGAATTTTTTGTTTGTTCGTTTCTGAATGCAACCCTCTGGATCAGCTGAAAAATTATGAAATGATTCTGCTAATTTATGTCAAGCTACTGTCTATAAGCGGTCTATAAGAAACCTGACTATCTGTCCAACTGGGTTTTAACTGCTTTTAATACAAAAATTTGAACATTTCTCTTGATAGCTCACTTTCCTTTTCTTCTTATATTTACAGTTAAGTATCATTATACAGATATATCCAAGAGTTCTTCTTAACAAAAGATTAAAGTTGGGGAAAGGCAAATTCATTATATTTTACTTACAACTTTGACCAGATTACTCAAAATATATATCCTCCATATTGATTTTATTTACTTTGATAATCACATATCTTTGTGCAAACGAATTGACTGTACAATTATTCTAATGCTAATGTACTGTTTCCTCTTTTCACCTTAGCTCTTCCACTGATTTTCTAAAAATGTTCTTTAATTTTCAACTGTTCTTGACTCTCTTTGAAGAGTACCTTCCTCTCTCATGCTCATGAAGAAATAATATACTGCCACATTTATTAAAAGTCAGAGAAATATCATCACTTGTCATATCTACATCTGTTGCCATTATCTGATATCAAAAAAAAAAAAATAATTGTAGCTGAATGAGTAGGAAAAACAGTTGGTTCAAATAAAATCTAGACACGGACTAGATAAATAGTACAATAAAATGTAATGAATGAGGAGCTCTAACAGTTACACAATTGACACATGGATATTTCAGTGACTGCTGGGCACCTTCTCTAACATAATATCAGAACTGAGATTAAAACCCTTCTAGGTGAATGTTCAAATAAAAGCTATCACCAAAGTAGCTATATCAGATATAGTCTAATCCGGTTCTCAGAAATTTATATAAGTGAAGAGGAAAAACAAGATGTTATTTGAAATCAATGCAAAGATATATTTTCAACAGAGAATCTCACAAAAATATTTTCTTCCTCTAATAATCTACTTTAGAACTAATAGCCTTATAAAAATATTAAAATAGAAAGAGAAAATGTGTCTGATGGACAAGACTGAGAAGCAGAGCACAATGAATAAATGAACTTTCTAGTTTTTGTCTTTTATTCTCAGATTGCTTAATCTACTAGGACATACTGCTATTAAACATATCTACCATAGCCATAATCACATAATCACAATTAAATATCATCCCAAGTAGAAAAAGAACTACTTTTCTCAGTGACCTTCATCCTCCTGATCTATTCTACAGACAGAATGCACTTTTCTAATGTCTGATTCTCAAATGAAGGACTTCAATTACTGTAATTGACCTAGAGGGCTATCTGTATGTCCAGTGAAACCAATGATCTTTAAGCATAAGTTCCTCCATAATTTTCTCATTTCCTTTTACTTTAAACTTTTGTTATAATCCTGGATATTCAATGGAACGAAGGTCTTCTATTGCTATAATTAACATAATATCTCTTTCAACAGATTCTAGACATAACTATCCAGATATTACTGTAGTATAGATAAAAATAACAGAAAACACTGACATAAAAACCGAAAGAAACATTAGCACTTTGCACTTCTATGTAGTTAGTCTTTTAATACTTGGTCATTACATATCTTAAATTAACTTACAATTTCATAAGTTCATTTATATTAAGAACTTGATTTGCAGGCTTTTATGCACAACTCAGCAATATGTTATTGGAAAGTAAGACTCTAAGACTTAAGTAACTTACTTTCAGAAATTCATAAGCTTTGTACAAGAATTATGATTCAGGAATTTACAGTTCAGGTCCATCCTTAATTAAAACACCGATATCAGCCAGTGAAGGTATTTGATACATTATTTCCTCTGTACTCTTAAATAATTTTAAGTAGTACTTGAGAGCTGTAGTCCTAATTTTGTGGATGGACTCTTTTAGAATGTCTTATGAATGTGAAGAAATGCCAGTATGCCAATGGCTTACTCTTGGAGCCAGTTATAGCAGCTACTTTCTAAGTATCCTTACCTTCTAAAGGGCAGGAAAGAGCCACTCAACATCCATATTTGATATAAGCAAGAACCAGGAGGTTATAATGGGAGGAAAACAATCACACCTTATCTGTGATGGTTATATCAAATTACATGAGGAAGACATGAATGAGGATGATATTATGCACTCGGAAATAAAATGAAACACTAAACTAACATTTCACTTTATTAAGGCTCCCTAAATTTAGGTATTTTCAAAATTCTAGCAGGAAGACCTAAAATTATTTAAGAATTTCAGAACTTAGTTCTGTTCCTTTTGGAGGAAATATTAAAGTTTTTTTTTGCTTCCATTGAAAGATCTGCATGTTGAATGTCAAATGTCAAACAAAGGTTACCTGTAAAATATGCTGCTTAAGAAACTCTTGAAAAACACATTCTGAAAATAACCTAACCAATGCTTCAATGGTTTGCAAACTTTTCAAGGTAGGAGTGAAACAGTTGATAGTGGCTGAATTCATCTCCAGAACAGCATCAGTGAAAGGACTGTGTTACTTTAAACTTTATTGAAAAATACAATTTAGGTTAAACATCTTGAGCAGCAAATATGTGTCTGCTGCTATACAGAAAACATCAATCAGAAAAAGTGCACCTGAATTTTGTGCAAAAATGAAATATCAATTTATTTCTGACTACATATTCATGTTCTCATGTTTCATTAAGGAAAATAATGACATTTTCCCCCAGAAATTACTTCCACAATAATACTAAGTTAGAAAATTTATTGCCTCAAAACATGGTGGTATATTTTGTCATATTTTATCTTTAACTCACATTCTGAATGTCAATTAAAAATATTTTATTGTTATTAATTTTTTTCAATTTATTTTAAAAAACCCTAAAAATGGAGCAACATAAGAGTTGGAAAGTCTTTATCTAGACTTCAGCCATATTTTCTTTACACAAGAGTACATTTTCTCTGTTCAAAGACATATTTCAGCAATAGTATCCCCAGGTAGCCACCTTCCTTTCCAATTTCTGCTGGGTTTTTTTTATCCTGGCAAAAACTGCTCACGACACTGGTGTTTGTGGATCAATATATAATGCTGTGAAGCTGATGACTTCAGTTGTTTTTTTTTTTACAGTGTGACTCCCATTGAGTGAGCAATGAGAATGGCAGAGCAAGACGGCGAAAATAACTGAGACTGGATTTTTCAGAGTAGTTTTGCTGCAGGCCAGAAATATAAATGGGAGACTTTCAGAAGAGAAACGTCCATATACTTCAGGTAAAAAAATGACCATAAGAGCAGCTCTTCTCCCACACTTTGTTTACCTCTTTCCAGATTTCCTTCTTCCTGGTTTTCCTCTAGCAGCTTTATTATTACATTTCAAGTCTTCTCTCCTGTGAATTTCTGTTTCTTCAAATTTAATAGTTTTCATTCTGTAAATCTGTTTCATCAAAATGCATCTTTCTCTGCAGGCTCCTCCAGGGCCCTCTGTTTACTCATACTTTTTCTCTTCTCCCCTCTCATTTTCACTCTTGCCCTGGTGCTTTTTTCTCTTTCTCCACTCACACCCTTCTCCAGTATTAAATGCACTGTGATTCCCTTTTGGTGTTGTTATCTCAGTTTCACAATTTGGTCTCTGTCCAGCTATGATAAAGACTCAAAATACAGAGCAAGATCCTTGTTTAATATTCAGAAAACAGAGAAAGAAATATCTTCATGCTGGCAAAACTCAAAACAGGCAGCTGGAAAGTTCTCTGCTGTCTCACATCTCCTCTTTTGAACACACCAAACAAGAGCTTTATAGCCATAATTAAACTAGAATTTTTAAAACTTGAAATATATTAATTGTACTCTTTACATTAAACATTCTTGCAATGTTACAGAAATTTTCTCCAACATTTTCAAATTGCATTGATAATGCAGCTTATGACAATATACTGTAAGAGTGAATCGAACCAGTAGTTTGTTTCCCTACTGATTGACTCTAGTGCTGGCCAGCAGAGAATGACAACCCTCCTTGCTTTCTGCTCTTCATGGTTATAGTGTGTAGGCTCCAGTCAAGGGACTTATATTTCTCAACTGTTTTCCCTTACCTCTGCATTCTTCCACCAAAGGGGAAAGAAAAACAGAAATCTCACCCAGCTGCTATCATTGCACCTCCTTTACCTCTAAATGGCTTTCACTGCTGCAGATACCACTGTCAGTGCCGGCCGCATGGAAACAGAACTGCCCCACACAGGTGGGCAGGAGGCATGAGACAGCCTTGCCCAATGGTCAGCCAAAGTCAGTGCACTACATAAACGCATGAATATTCAAGAATTTAATAACGTGTGCCCATGATCTTGATACAAGAATTCCTGCCTCCATCTTAATATTTAATGTGAGAGAAGTATTTTCATGTTTTTAATACTGTCTTCATTTCATAAGACATTTCACAGTTTGTGGACTGTATAGCTCCATCTGTCAAATAACTACAGAATATGAAGAAAAGCTTTAGCACCACCAAGTTTATAAACAGGATCACTCCCAAAGGATGAATTTGTAGTTTTGGTTTCACGTGAATGAGCATAATTAAGATAAAACAGAAGGTAAAGCGAACAAAGGGATTTAAATTTTTATAATGAGACAGCTAATAAATCTGTTTTCCTCCCCCTTCCTTGTGCAGTAAATCTGTTGAGTAAAGTACATGATTTTCTTTTAGGCACTCGCTGAAGAACAAAGTAAACAAGGTAGTTCGAAGAGGCCTTGGAAACATTGTAGGAGAATAACTTGCTGAAAAATTTGGTTATGTTTTGTCATGTAAGAGACAACTGCTGGTTTTCATATGCTGATAAATCTAAAATTAAATACTGTATTAAGAATGTGGCATTTTTATGACAGAAACGTTATTTGTTAAGGGAAAATTGCTTTGTTACAGGCTGTTATTTATTATATAAAAAATGGCAAACTGAAATGTATTGTAAGAGTAGGACTTGCGGAATTAAATGTTAAATGTAAATCTGACCCTTTTAACAAGCTTTATTTTTTTCCTTTTGAAGTTTCTATTTAAGAAGTTCAGATCAATCTAATTTCCACTCTTTAAGAGAGCAATTATGATTCTTAGCCAGAGTATATTATTTTTCATCTTATATCAGTAATTAATCCTACCAACATTCAGGAAGAGGGTTTTAAGTATTATCACCAACATTTTGTCAATGAAGGTAGCATTTACATATACAGACAAAGCTTTATTCAATTTCTGAGGAATCCTGTGTTCTTTATTGCATTATTATGTAGCTTGTAGTGACAATCCTATGATCAAGACAGGAATGCAACAAATGGCTACTCTATTTTTCATACAAATGTAAATTTTATACTGCTGTCAACATCATGAAGAATGGCTCAAGAGAAAAATTTATTGTGGAATGTTTGTACTATGCACATTGTAAATTTTCTCTAGAAGACTGAATATTTTAAAACTTTGCAAAAGGTAGAAACATTCTTTCTTATTTCTCAGAAGTCTCAACTTTTGTGAATGCATGCTATAATACTCTGAGGGGCTGAAAAATGATATTCTATTCTAGTGAAGGTAAAGATATGTAAATTTTACTTTAATTCTATAATGTTTTTGAGTTATACAGAACAATTACCTGCTCTTTTGTGGGGAAAATCTATTAAGTCCAGTGAAAGGATTTGCAGAATTGCTTTTCATTCATACTGATTACATCACATTGGCAGTTGATGGTTGATGAAGTGATTCTTAGATGTACATCCATATCTACTACAAGGGTTGCGAAAGAAAATGCTTCTTTTTAAAAGCAAATATTTTTACTAAATTTCTGCTTTTTCTAATTTGAATTTGACATGTGCTTGCACTCAAATATCTGCAACTTGATTTGTTCTCACTAGTAATTAACTGAGTTTATTGGAAGTAATTTTTGCTGGCAAACATGGAGTTATCGGAAAGAGTTATGCATAAACAGCAAATTACATTGTGGTTGGTGCACTTTAGGAAACCATACAACATGATGTTTAAGTGTGTTAGCTTAGAAGAGAACAGCAAACATCTAAGCTAAGAAGTGCCAGAGCAGAAATTTGAAGGTTGTATGGTATGTACCCACTGCTGCTAAAAACAGCTAAAGCTAATAGTTTTAAAATAAGATGTAAATATAAGTGACTGTATTTGCATCCTTTGGAGGAGGAAAACATCCACATGAACAAACAAAACAACACTGAAAACAAACAGTAAATGCCACACTAAAATGCAACTCAGATCTTTGTCTTACCAAACTGAATGCCTAAAACTCTTGGACATTCTTAACCTTACTTTCATGCAACTGTCGTCATTCATAAAACTGTATTAATCATCATATATTGTCTCATAAATACTTCACCTTGTTGTCAGAATTTAGTGAAATTTAGTTAAAATGTCCAAAGCACTCTGATGATAATGTTAGGAGCACCGTAAAGAAATTCAGAAGAAATATATAGTGATGAACATGCTTACTTAAAATAATACCAAGAACTATTTTCCATTCAGATGTTTCTTCTGAAAGACTTAACAACTGTTTGGGTTATATTAAAATTCACTTTCAGGCCCAGAGCAGTATCACAAACATACATTTTGTCCATTACTGAAATGTATTTTATGAAGCCTATGAATTTTATCTGCTACTATTTTTGTTCACACAAAGTCAGTCCATGTCTTTGTTTCTCCTGTCACTGACTTCAGCTCTTGCTACAGGCACTACACAGGGATTTTTAAGCTATTGTTTGAAAAAAAGGAGATGGCCCTAAATCTTATGAAATTATTAAAAAAAACCAACAAACCAACAAAAACCAACAGCTAAAAAGCCCACACAGCTCTATCTATAATTGAATAAGGACGCAGAAGATAAGTCAAACAGATATGTATTCTGGAGGGGGAAACAAAGAGGGGAAAAAAAGCTACATTCTCAACTTGTCTTCAGAGCTTCTCGTATTTTTCTTCCAACTTATTTTCAAGTTTTTCTTCCGCTTAGATGTTTCATTTACTCAGAATGCAAATAGATCGTATCAAGTGATAAAGATGATCTATCTCATGGTGAGTATAAAGTGCCTAAATCTTATTGATAGAAGTGTTGTTTGCATTAAACTACCGTATGGTAATTTAAGGGCATGAACATATAAATAAAAAATTGCATTGCTGCAAACAGTTCGCAATTATATAACCTGAAAAATCAATTGTATTACTGGTGGTGGAAATATATTTATAAGCCTCACAAAGTTCATCTAGGTCTACTCAGATCTCTGGATCTGACAAGCATTAAGATAATGACTGTCCCTGCATTTCTCTGAGGGAACCAAAGTTTTAAAATTTTTGTCACATTTTTCCTATTGTAAATGATTAAATTCTCTCTTCTATTTTGGAAAGGTACTGTAGACTCTCAAGATTTTTTTTTTGGTCAATATGGAAAATAGATTTTGTTTCATTATACCCTAAATGGGGATTTGTTCCAGCTACTCTGTTTTAATTCTTAATCAACTAACCTAAAAAACTTGGAGAAAATCCATTCTGGGTTAATTAGTTCTGCATGCATTTACTCAAAATGTATAATAGCACATACTGAAAATCAATTATCTAACAATCAATCCCCATTGTTATCGCATTGAAGAGTGTATAAAAATGAGGATTTCACGAAAAAAAAAAAAAAAAAACAAACCATCCCCATGTTTGAAAAAGGTATCTCATCCTGACAAGTAATGCTACAAGTATTTCTACCCCTTTTAGTGTCTTGATGACTAGAATATACAATTAACTTCTGTGTTGGTTAATATTTCTGTCTTTCTGGATCTAGTTTTCATTTCCACTCAATTTGACATGTCAGAAATGACTTTTGTGCTGCCCTCAAACATTATCTCAATTAGGGAATTGAAATAACTTAAACTAAACTAATGAATGTAAATGTTTTAGACAGAAGTATTCATGACAAGTATACAGAAACACTGGAACACACAGATGTGTTACTAAGAGTCTGCTTTAATTAGTACCTATTGGAGAGAGACCAGAGGAAAGCTAAAAAGATTATCAGAGGACTGGAGCTCCTCTCCTGTGAAGACAGGCTAAGACAGTTGGGGTTATTCAGTCTGGGGAAGAGAAGGGTCTGAGGTGACATTATAGAACCTTCAGTACCTAAAAGGGGCTTACAAGAGAGTTGGAATAGGGACTTTTAATAAGGGCATGGTAGGACAAGGGGGAATGTCTTAAAAATTCAGTGGAGCAGGTTTAGATTAGATATTAGGACGGAATTCTTTACTGTGAGTGCGGTGAGGCACTGGAACAGGTTGCCCAGAGAAGCTGTGGATATCCCATCACTGGAAACCTTCAAGGCCAAGCTGGATGGGACTTTGAGCAACCCGGTCTAGTGGAAAGTGTCCCTGCCCATGACAAGTAGATTGGAGCTATATGATTTTTAAGCCCCTTCCAGTTCTAATTACTTGATAGAAACTTGATTAAAAAGTGTATTTTCTCCAATCTCATAAGCAGGGTCAGTATTCAATGGATACTCTTTTATGTCCTCTTTTTCCTTCTTTGTAAAGTCAATTAAGTATAAAATATACCTGACTTGAATAGTTAAGTTCTTAGGACAATTACATTTCCACAAGCAGAAATCATGGCAAGACCATGTGTCACAGAAAAAAAAAAAGGGATTGATTATTATTATTTTTCCATAAGTATATTTCAATATTATAAGAAATTAGAATCTTCCAACCAAATCACCCATTACAATTTTTTTCAAACATATTTAATATTGCAGAAAGTAAAATATTTCTATGAATTACAGTTCAACAATTAGTAATATTTATTCACAGGGCACTGATCTGGACTAAATAAAACTTGATTAATTTCTCTGTTATATGTTATTATGCAGTTCTGTGTAGATGCATTCTGGTGTTTGGAAGTAAGAAGGCAGAACAAACAGGAGAGGATGCAGAGATGAGACAGCCTCTTTTGGTTTTTGCCACACTGTCATGCATTCATCTCTTGACCCAGTAGTGGCTGTCTGAGGCATGAGATCAGGCAGTAAGGACTTATGTTGTTATCCATTATGGGCCATTCATGCCATCCAACGTCTTTTACAAAACTGTTTAAAAAGAAACCTGAAGACTTGGTTAGACTAGTGTTTTATTAAAGATATATTCCATGAGCTTTTAAGTTTATTGATTTTTCTTTGAGAATCCTTCCATTTTATGGATAATCATCTGGTACTCTTTGGTGTACTAAATGTGCTTATATTCTATTTATTCACCATACCTAAAACAAGAATTCTTTCCAATATATTTTTATAAGTAATTGAGATCTCCAAGTTTTACTAGGCTTGTGTTTACAAAATGTCAGCTATTTACAGAAATAATTAACTAGCCTGTATTTTATGTTCTATGTATTCTAAACATTAATGGAAGCAGGAATCAGTAAAATCTCTACGATAATAATTCAGCCTTGAGGTCACCATGGAAAAAGACTGATATTTTTAAAAGGTAAATTTTGAGTTACTGCTGCCATTAAGCACTTTCACAATTCAGGTCTACTTAGCTTTGTCTAGAACAAACTGTCTCCAGTGTATTACAGCAAAATCTCTATAAAAATTCAAATAAATACAATGGATTTGCTTAATTTTCCACTAATGTAGTTTTGATTTTTAGTCGATTGGCTTTAGTTGAGTCACTTCCTCCTCATATTGCCATGTCCTAAGCTGAAATTCAGTCTATCTCTTCAAAAGAAAAAGTAAAAATGTGTGTTTATAAGATTTTTTCCTGCCAAAGTGATTTATAGACCATACCACCAAATATTTTAGTAGGGATTGCTTGTTTATTCTTTCCCCACAGCTTAGTTTTTACAGCAAATGGCTGTGTCCAAAAAGAGTAACGCAAACTATGTCTTTGAACTCAAGAGAAACCAGGCCAACATCCTGAGACACTGGGAAACAGCACACTTAACATCAAACGAAAGCAATTCAGGAAAATAGGTCTGTTAAACATAAAATGTTCCTTTAAAGAAAATATGACAACACCAGTAGGGGAGTATACCTTTCTGAGTGTCAGAGGTACAAGATACCTTGTTTCTGCACTTGTTCTTGAAGGAAAACCTTGTCTTTGCTTCTGCAGCTTTCCAATATGAAAAAAAAAAACCCAAAAACATAGCCTTGATGCTTTTTTTAAAATAATTTGTGGCATCTGTCAACACTGTGAAGGATAAGTCAGTTTACCAGCAAATAACTTTCCCCATACTTTCAGAAAACAAACATTACCACAGAGGAAGAGTGCTTGTGGAATATCTGAAATAGTTTATAACTAGGAATTCAAGCCAGCACAACAGCTTAAGCAAGCCACTATTAGGATTTGAAAGTTGCTAAAAGGTATCTGTATTCAAAATGATACTCTACCATGATTATTAGCATAAAGAAGAAATAAACACATCTGGTCTAGCGGAAATTATTTTCAGCTCCAGTGTTGAATTCCTTTTGTCTGTGATCTGTTTATTTTAGGAGGTTTTGTCTTGGTTGTTGACAAACTTCTATAGTTCGAGAAGCTTCTATGTCCATTAACTGAAAAACGGGAAGAAACTATCCATGACGTCTCTGCTTATTTACGGGATGCACAGCATACACACCTGAAACTACATCTTAAAACTGAACTAGTGAGCTTGGCTTGGTTTTGAAAGACAGCTGTCTGCTAGGGAAAGCTAGAGCTTCCCTTGAAGTGGAGAATGTAAACACCCTCCCTTCCAAATTATTATAATTTGCAAATAAGGGCTTTCAGGCAAAGATTTGAGAATGGGAATAGGAATAGCAGTTCTTTACTAGGAAAATTTTAAAAATACAAATGTAGTGAAGCAAACAAATGAACAAACAAATCCTAGAAACACTGATGGAGTCAGATTACAACCTGACACCCTGGTCAGGGTGTTGGAAGCAGTCCAAAATAAGTCTTCATGGAGTAACAGATGTGATTCTGTTGGAGTGAAGATGATCCTGTAGAAGGGTCCGGTAGTGGTGAGATGGGTCTGGGTATCCTCTGGGAATCCAGTATAAAATTGGCTGTTTGGTGTTGTGAAGGACAAGTTTCTATCTAGGCAGAAATTCTTGGCTCCTCCCACTGGGTGGTGCAGCTCACAATGGGATGATGTAATGTCGTGTGGTGAGCCTTAATGGTTCATTAACAAAAGATATCCCCCGGAGGGAGATTGGTCATGAGAGACATAAGGAACATTACCCCACCTGGTTTTAACGGCCAGCCCATTAACAGAAAGACATCCGCCCCCTCCCCACTGGAGTTATGAGGAATGAGTTATACAAGAGATAAACAAAAACCTCCCCAACCAGTTTCAGTAGAGAGCAATTAGAATATTCTCAGTTACATACAGCAAACCCAAGACAGAGCTTTAGGACAGGAGTCTATATGGCTACCTTACACACTCTACTGACCTAGCTAATTAGACTGCATATGATTCCATGGTAATGTATCAGAGAGTTAAACTGCTATCAGAAACAGAACTAGATCTCCATGAAGCTGGGCTGTGACAGCTGATTCAGCATGGTCTGGTGAACACCTGACTTTAGAAAAATATGGGTGGTGAAACCACGCAGTTCTTTACAGTAGCAGTTGCACTGCATTCAGATGCCTCCCTTCTGTTTTGGGTTCCAGTAAATGCAGAATTTGTCACAAGTTCAGGTTCATAAGGGAACCATCAGTAGCAGGTCAATGTGAGTTTGTGAGAATTGTATGCCAGCAATGATCTTTTCCTTGGGAACAAAATGGTCAATTTCTAGCCATAATTTTTGGCAGACACCTGGACTTTATTTATAGCAGAAACTGAAACATTTGGTATGTCCATCATTCCTCCAGTTTTGCATTCTGATTCTACCAGATGTTAAACCATTGGCAAATCTCGTATCAATATCAGGCTGTGAATTTTTTTTTGAGTAAAGGAAATCTTTTCCATTCCACACTTTTACACATAATAAGATCTTTATTTACAAGTGGATGTACAAGTGTAAAGATAAACACATGACACTGGGTCACACTGGTAGCAAATATTATTTAGTCTAATATGGTGCAGTAGGATAAAGATTATTGAATTTTTGAGGAAAGTTTACTTTTAAAATGCCTGTCTGAGTACAACCCAGGGTAGTCTGCAATAAACACAAAACACAGAAGTATTATCAAATACTGGTATTTCTCTTTAGATTTATTTTTAAATAGGTGTAGGAATCTTATTTGTTCTCCAACACTTCCAGGGTGTTACCTCCATATATAGATTATAACTAAAATGGATCAAAATATTGTAAGATAACATTTATGAAACTTTAGTAATTTTTCCTAAAGGATGCTGAGAAGAAAGTTCTTTAAATATTAACAGTAAGCCAGGAACATATAGCTTCAGGTAGGAAATGGCAATCAAAACTTTTATGTTTTATCACTACAACTGAAAATCTTCATTTTGCCTTATTTTCTATTCTGTTTAGAAAGTTGCTTTGCAGATCCGGTTCACTTCAGCTCTGGAAACAGCAACGACAAGATTCCCACTGAAAAGGAAAAAAGTTCTATTATTGTGTGGGTTGTTTGCTTTTT